>JAODAL010047271.1:0-30108 GCA_025379985.1 Phyllomedusa bahiana | reverse complement strand
AAAAATGAAAAAAATTCCCGGAGGGGTCGGCAAAGACTGCATGCCTCTTGCTTGTAGCCCGCAGCTCCTGGATGCAGAATGTCAGGATGACGAAGTCACCTGTGTTAATGATTATGATGATGACGACATCCAACGTGGTCTTTTCAGAAGAATTTGCTTGCGAGCGCTTCATCACGGGACGAGGAGGAAGATGATGGGGTAGTGTCATTATGGCTCCCTCCTCAAAAAGGGAGAGGGCGGTCGCAGAAGTCCACTGAGATTATTTCGCCAGCCATGATCAGCGAAAACACCGCTTATCTCCATCGAAAAGTTCCAGGACCTCTCAAGCCTGGGCCTTTTTCGAGCAAGCCTCTGATTCACCCAGCGATGTCATATGCCGCCTTTGCCGTAAACGCATCAGTAGAGGTAAGAATCTTAAGTGTTTAACCACCACCATGTCTAGTCACATGCAGCGAATGCATGAGTTGAAACGGAGGCAACACTTGGCCAAAAAAGGCCACACCGATTCCGGGCTTCCAACCACTGTCACACCCACTGTCTCTGCCTCCTCCTCCTCCGCCACCACCAAGCGTTCTTCAGCTGCCCATGTCTCTCAGAGTCATGATCAGGGATCAGCCTCCGCTTCAGCCCCAATCGTCGCCCGAGTACCACCAGCACCACCAGAGACCCATCCTACCCATTCTCCTTCCACCAGTTTGATGACCTGCACTCCGTAGAGCAGCCAGTCTAGCAGCCAGCCTTCTGTCTACCAGTTTTGGGAGCAGAAGAAACACTTTAACCCAAACCATCCCAAAGCCAAAAGCCTGAATGCTGGCATTGCCAGGCTTTTGGCCTTGGAAATGTTGCCTTTCTGTCTGGTGGACACAGATGGGTTCTGCCACGTCATGGCCCTTGCCTGCCCCCAATACCAGATGCCGAGCAGGCAATTAATTTCCAGAAAAGCCGCCCGCCGGGCCCTGGCCAGCCACGTGTCATCAAAATTTCAACGCGTTGTCTGCATCTGTGTCCGGAAAAGTCCATCTGACCACCGACATATGGACTAGTAAGCATCGCCAAGGCCACTATATCTCTGTGACAGCTCACTGGGTGAGCTGGGTGGATGTCTGGTGGTAACAGTGCCTCTCAGGCTCGGCGCACGTTCTTCAAAACTGCAGGGATGGTGCAGAGGTCTGTCCCCCAAGGTCCTCTGGTGGCATCACGTGCCCAGAGAAACCAGGCCGTGTTGAAATTAATCTGTCTTGGAGACCGTCAACACACAGGTCAGGAGCTGTGGACGGCTCTCCGCAATGAGACCGAGCGCTGGCTGGGTGACAAGAACCTTGTGCCAGGCAAGGTGGTGTGCGATAACGGTCGAAATCTGCTGGCCGCCCTTAAGATCGGTAGGCTGGAGCACATCCTTTGCCTGGCACATGTCATGAACTTTGTCGTCCAGAAATTTTTAAAGCGCTACCCGGGTCTGGATTGCCTGCTGAGGAAGGCTCGAGGTCTGAGCTCGCACTTCCGCCGTTCGCACCCTGCCTCCTTGTCAACCGTCTCATTGTTGACGTATCAACACGCTAGAATTCCACCCTCCACATGCTCCAGCGATTGTGGCAGCAGCGCAATGCCATTACGCAGTACGAAGTGACACATGGCCTGACAAGCAGCGGTGCGGACCTCGGGGTGTTGAGCCACCGAGAGTGGAGGCAGGTGAAAGAGCTCTGCACCATCCTTGCCAGTTTTGAAGAAGCCACCAAAATGGTCAGTGCGGACAATGCCCTTGTCAGCATGACCATTGTGGTGATCTTAGTTCTGGAACGATAGTTGGACACTCTGAAACATCAGGTCCAACCAGCTACGGAGGAGGAGACGGACACAGATGCGGACACGGAGCCTTTCTATCCATCGATTCCAGAAGGCCCTACAGGTTCACAATTTTATCGGTCTTCATTAGGCAGTGGTTCAGGTTCCAGGGCTAGTGCAAGGCGACGCCTCAGCTCTCAGGGTGCATCATCTGAGGAAAGTCAGGGCTGTGTTGAAGCTGTGCCGGAGGAAGAGGAGGAGGAGGTATTCCTGGACACCGACGTTACCGATGTCCCTGCATTGGAAAGAGGTTACCGCGAATTTGAGGCGGAGGAGGAAGATGAGGAAGATCAGTTTGCTAGTGCCCCTCGACCCAGAGGCTTGGGAAATCAAGGCTCCATCTCTCACATGAGTGCTTGGATGCTCCATTTCCTCCAACATGATCCTCCCATTAAGGCCATCAAACTGAGCAACAGTTACTGGGTGGCCACCCTCCTCGATCCCCGGTACAAAGCAAAACTCAGAACTTTCCTTCCACCCACCCAAATAGAAAGTAAAATGCAGGAAATGGAGACCTTGCTGATTGATCAACTGGAGACATCTGTTGCATCGGCTTCACGTTCTTCAAATATCACAGTGGAACAACGTCAGCAATGTGACAGCAGTAGAGTGTAGAGATGGGCGAATTTATTCTAACGAAGTGGAATTCGTTTAGAATTTCAGGAAAACTTCGGTTCTGAACGAAGTCGAAGTTTGGGGTACTTCGCGTGAACGAAGTGTGCTTTTGATTGATAAAATGGCTGCGAGCACATGGCGTTTCATGGGGCAAAGAACTCTGGGAGGAAGAAGGGCATAGCCTACATGACATGTGCAGAGATTAAGCCAATCAGAGACCGGCAGGATTCTGTGACATCACCGCACTATATAAGTCTGGGCGCAACGCTGGGAGCTCATACCGCTCTCACTGTACTGATTAGGGAAGGTGCTGCCACGGCTGCTAATGATATCTCTTACTAAAGAACTCATTTTTATACAGCGATTTTTGGGGGGTGTCACAGCTTGTCTCAGAGACTGCTTCTCTTAACGTTATAATTCTGATTTTGTGGGGTATTGGAACTGAAGTCCAGTGTGCGTCCAGTGCAGCTGCATATACATTTTAATGCTATCTGCTCACAGCACATTGAATATCCAAGGGTTATCTAAGCCTGTTCTTGTTGAATTCATTTAAAGAAACAGCATTTTTACAATCCAAATACCACTTAATTTTTTGCTGCTCAATTCTTTTGCGCAATTTACATCCAGGGGTTAATTACGCGTTTTTCTGCTGTTGTGGTTACTAAAAGAAACCGTCTTTTTCACCGCCAAAAAATAAATTTTTCCTGTAGCATAATTCATAACCGAAGGTTAATTACAAGTTTTTCTCTTACTGTGTGCCGTAAAATACACGCCATTGTAACACGCTACAAAGCTGGTAGTTTTTGGTTGCTCAAATACTGGAAGACCGTTCCAGTTATGCTGTTCTAACTAGGGATCCCACGGATGACTTCCTAAAAGAGTTGGAAGAAATAGTGATAACAGGTGTAGATGCAGGTCTCCTCTCCAGGGACGAATCTCGATTCCTCATACCCCATAAACCACAAATAGCCACGTTCTACGCACTACCGAAGATCCACAAAGGTACTTCCCCTTTAAAGGGGCGTCCTATAGTCTCGGGAGTAGGATCTTTGTCTCAAAATATTGGAATCTATCTGGATAAAGTGTTGAGGGGATTTGTGACATCTCTTCCATCCTACCTTAGGGATACCTCCGATTTATTAATTAGGTTGGAGGGGATCTCAGTGGATGAAGATGTGAGATTGGCCTCAGTGGATGTGGAGGCGCTCTATAGTAGCATTCCACACCACTGGGGCCTTAAGGCAGCAGATTTCTACTTAAAAACAAGGGGAAGTCAACATCATCGTCACAATTTGCTTGTACTGCAACTACTCGAGTTTACTCTTACCCATAACTTCTTTTTGTTCGGATCAAAGCTCTTCCACCAGCTCAGGGGGACGGCCATGGGGAACTCATGCGCTCCGTCCTACGCAAATCTCTTCCTGGGCTGGTGGGAGAGCACAATTGTCTTTGGTGATGAACTTGAACCATTTACATCTAAGATCTTGTTGTGGGTAAGATTTATAGATGACGTTTTTGTCCTGTGGCAGGGTACAGAAGCGGCTTTTGCCTCGTTTATGGAGGCCCTGAATAGGAATGAAGTGGGTCTAAAATTTACATAAGATATCCACAAGTCAGAAATTACCTTCTTGGACCTTCGAATCAAGAAGGATCTATTAGGTAATTTACAAACCACCACTTTCCGTAAAAAAACGGCTACTAATAGCCTTTTAAGATGGGAAAGCCACCATCCCATTCGTTTAAAAGAAGGTATTCCTAAGGGCCAGTATCTGAGAGTGAGAAGAAATTGCTCGAGAGAGGAGGATTTTTACAGACAGGCGGACGATTTAAAGGAAAGATTTCTAGAAAGGGGTTATCCCTTAAATACCCTAAAACCTGCATTTAAAAATGCCCTAGTAAGTGAAAGAAATGTACTTCTTCATGGTAAACCTAAAGAGACAGGGTCTGAGATTTCCCCTAGAATTATAGGAACGTTTGATGATAAAAACCAAGAAGTGAGAGGAATCATCAGTAAATACTGGAACATCCTGTTGACAGATAAAGATTTGGGGGAGGTCTTACCACCTAAACCCCACATTACCTTCAGGAAAGGAAGATCTATCAGGGTTAGACTTATACATAGTCATTATATGCCCCCACCGGGAGGAAAAACGTGGCTTGATAGAAAACCAAATAGGATGTTCCGCTGTGGCAAATGTGTTGCCTGTCCATATGTATCTAAGACTAAAGAATTCAGAAGCTACAGCACAGGCTGTACCTTTGAAATACGTGACTTCATAAATTGTGTAACGAAAGGCGTGGTCTATTTGTGTACGTGTCATTGCCAAAAACAATATATTGGCAAAACAATTAGACAACTAAAGACCCGAATAGGTGAACACGTTGGGGATATTAGACACCGTCGGAATACCCCACTTGCAAAACATATTTGAGAAGAACATGGAGGGGTTTTTGCAGGAATGACCTTCACTGGTATTGAAAAGATTAACATCACAGTAAGGAAGGGAGACGTAGATAAAAAACTACTACGTAAAGAAACTGAATGGACCTTTAGGTTAAAGACTTTACAGCCAAATGGTCTCAATGAGTTTTTATATTTTGGATTTTTTATTTGAATTTAGGTTACATTTTTCTGGTTGGCGTCTGGTTTGCTAAATCACACATTGATGTGTTGGTCCACTGGGGCAGAATTGCCCATTGACCTTACTTTATCTGAACATCATTTGTAACATCTTTTTGATCTATATAAATATTTGCCTCACTGGCTGGCTTTCATCATAGGGGCAGTGTTATTGATTGGTACATTATGTGATACCCTCTGTTTATGAGACGGTACCTTTTATGGTATCGCGAATGAAGAGACCCCCGTTTTCTTTCTTAAACTTATATTTTTATGAAAAGTTCATATAATACCTTTATTTGATTTATAATTTTTTGTATACCTCCTTGAATATTTTACAACATATGGCCATTATCTACATATGCAGGGTGCTCTTAATAGCTTATAGCGTCCGCTAGTGAATATCAGTGATGCGCATGCGCGAGTTGTTCGGCGACCGCGCATGCGCGAGGAGCGGGTGCCGGAGATCGCTATTGCTCATGCGCGAGATCTCTCTACTCTCACGAGCGTATACCCATGACGTAGCGAGCATGGGACGCGGGCTTTTCGTGTAGGGAAGTGTAATACCGGCGTCTGACAACAGGTAGAAAATACGTACTTTGTAATAGTTTATGACGGGGGCCAAATTAAAGTAAGGTATACGCCCACATAGTGGGCGTTTTCTGCCCTGAAAGGCGGACATTTAAACCTATGGTTTTAGGTAGACTAGTGAGGCACATCTATGCATCTAGGAGTGCTGCTAATCTTGTCTGGCATCCATGGAAGGAGTAAATGTATCTCCCCTGATGAGTCCTCAGCGATTATAGAGGAAGAAACGCGTTGGTAGGTCAACCGAATGCAAAGGGAAGTAATATACCCAAATGATGATATATATATATTGCACTCGGGCTAACATAGTCTAATCCAGTAATATTATTGCCTTTATCATAGGCTTGTATATATAGATTTTTGTATATGTGTTTTTAGGTCACAACTGTCTAGGGTATTACAGGTTTTGGATTTTTTTTCACCCTTCTAGATAGACATTTAACAGGGCGAGTCATCGAGAGGTGGGGCCGTCCTTTTTCGGGGCGATTACCCCACTTGTACCTTAGGATTCAATAGTGGAAAGTTTAGGCTTTCTTGGAGTGTTAGCCCTGTGGGTGAATATATCTGAAAGTATCCTACATATCCTGTATACCTTAGATAGGCACGTAGCACTGGTGTATATTGTTTTTTTGTGAGATTTAATAGTATCTTTATTAAAAGTTATAATTTAGGACTGGGTTTATAAATTTCTGTGATTTTTGAGGTATTCGAATAACCCTGGTAGTATTGTTGTATTCTTCTGTGAGTGCTTTTACATTCATTAAAATACACAGTGTTTTTAAACAACACATACAATTAAATTTTTCCTGGCCATTTGTGGAGCGCAATTTATATCCAAGGGTTAACCAAGCTTGTTACTGGGTTCATTTGGAGACAAATACAGGGTGTGTATTTATCATATACAGATATCTTCATCAAACAGGGTCTGTACATTTTAGAACAAATAGAACAGACAGAGAGGTGGCAGGCTCTTCACCTGTGAGTGGCAGAGGCACAAACTTTCCTGGAGCAGGCCCAGGTCGCAGCACAGCAAGGGGACGTCGCAGCAGGGGTCACTCGGTGAGGCCACAACTACCGCTGTCATCTAGCGGCCGTGTGCTGACCAGCAACCCAAGGGTTCTTGATTGGTTGACTAGGTCATCCACTTCCTCCCAGATGACATCTGACAACCCCAGCCAAGAGTCGGTGGGAACATCAGACATAACCCTTAGTTGGCATGGCCCGGGAGCAGGTCAGCGGCCCTCATCTGTCCTCAACCCGCCTCTGTCCCATCCGGTTCCCTCAGCCAGGGATCTACTATGTGGTCTGGGCTCAGCGCCACTATATAGCGAGGATGAACAATTTGAGGAAGGGAGTCAGCAGCTACTTGGCAGCGAAGAAATGGGGCCAATATCCCCTGCTTCTTGCAGTAGGCGGCAAAGTATAGATGTGGAGAGTAGCATGGGAGGTCATGTTGTGAGGGGTCAGCCTCTGCATACCAAGACCGGTGATGAGGACAGCAGTGACGATGAAACACAAATAGATGATGATGTAGCCGACCGCACTTGGGAGCCCGGTGAGGCAAGGGCTTCATCATCGTCAGGAGAAGAGGGCGTCAGCTTGCGTGTCAGGCAGTGGCGCAGCCAGCAAGTGGGTTGTGTGGCCATGAGTCAGCAGGATAGCAGCAGTGTGAGGTCGGGAGCCAAGCGGCCACGGGGTAAAAAACCCACTTCGCAGTTCCAAGAAAGTGTGGCACAAGGGCTCAGCAAGGCACCGGCGGAAGTAGTCACTCAGTGCGGAGCGTTGGCAGTAAAATCAGATACTCGGCGGTGTGGCAGTTCTTTGCTAAAGCACCGGAAGAGACGAATATGGGTGTATGTAGAATCTGTAGGCAGAAAGTGAAGCGTGGCCAGGGAGCTATCATTGGCACCACGGCCCTGTGTCAACACATGCAGCATCACCATCCGGTGGCCTGGGAGACACGTGGCTCAGATGTGGTGGTCCATCCTGCCGCCGCAGCAACAGCAGCGCCCAGTGGCACGCATGCCATTGCAGCCAGTCAAGGCTCCACCACCTCTGCAAAAGAGAGCTGTTTCTCTTTGACATCATCTCCCGGTCCAGATGCTCCTGCTCATCGCTACTCATGGCGCCAGCAGTCGTTCAGCGAGGCGATTGCAAAGAGACAAAAGTATGTGTCCAACCATTCTAAGTTGCAGAAGCTGACCGTGCTCCTGTCCAAGTTGTTGGTACTGCAGTCCCTCCCTTTCCAAATGGTGGACTCTGCACCGTTCAGAGAACTAATGGCTTGTGCCGAGCCGAGATGGAGAGTTCCAAGCCATAATTTATTTTCCAAAAAGGCAGTACCAGCACTTCATAAATATGTAGAACAGAAGGTGGGCCAGTCCTTGAGCTTATCGGTTTGTTCCAAGGTGCACGGCAGCGCGGACATCTGGAGCTGTAACTATGGTCAGGGCCAGTACATGTCCTTTACGGCCCACTGGGTGAATGTGCTTCCTGCCCAGGCACACCAACAACTTGGACAGGAGACGCCGCTTTCTCCTCCACGTTGTCAAACTGCGGCTCCTGCGCCAATGTCCGCTTCTTCCTCCTCCACCACCACCATCATCTCAGCCTCCACAAGTACTGCTCCATTATACCACATGTGTAGGGCACAGCGGTGTCACACAGTTCTACACCTGGCTTGCCTTGGCGAACGAAGTCACACAGGGGAGGAACTACTCAGCGTCATGCAGCAAGAAATCAATGTGTGGCTTTCTCCGCGGCAACTGCAAATCGGAACCATGGTGACAGACAGACAATGGGAGTAAGATGGTGTCCGCGCTGCACTGAGGAGGGATGGTCCATGCGCCCTGCATGGCGCATATGTTCAATCTGGTTGGGAAAAGGTTCCTGTAGTCTTCCTCAATCTTCAGAAAATTCTGAAAATGGCCAGGAAACTGTGCATGCACTTCATCCATTCCTACAAAGCCAGGAACACCGTCCTCAAATTGCAGCGGCAGAACAGCCTCCCCCAACACACTCTGATATACGATGTTTCCCCTCATTGGAATTCCAGCCTGCACATGTTGGACCGACTGTGTGAACAGAGAAAGGCCATTAACGATTTTTTGATGATCCAGGCGGACAGGAGTACTCCTCTGTGTAACTTTGATGTCAGCCAGTGGCAGCTCATGCGAGACACTTGCCATTTGTTGAGGCCATTCGAGGAGGCGACGTTATATGTCAGTCGCCAGGACTACGGGATGAATAACGTCATTCCACTGCTTCATGTCCTGGAACAGATGCTGAAAAATCTGTCTGGGCAGGGTACTGGAGACATGGCGACTACATCTCACGGCCACATGAGTCCGGTGGGGACTGAAATGGAGGAGGAGGAGGAGGACATTGGAGCAGAAGCATTGTCTGGTGAAATAAGTGGATTTTCTACCCAGGTGACAAGAGAGGAGGACCAGGAGCAGCTGGAGGAGGTAGATGGAGATGAGGAAGACAAGGCAGATGACCCGCAAGCACCGTGGCAGTATACAGTGTAGATGGAGGAAGGGAGCCCCTCGGAGTCACTTGTGCAGATGGCCCGCAGCATGCTGATTTGCCTGGCTAGTGACAGCCGAATAGTCACCATCCGGCAGAGGGATGACTTCTGGCTCTCTACCCTATTGGACCCTCGCTACCAGTCCAAAATGGGAGCCTTTTTCCCAGCTGCTGAGAGGAAGGACAAACTCAAATACTATAGGGAAATCCTCCGAAGTCAGTTCGCCCCTGCCAATGTGCGGCATCGACCCTCCACCGACAGGTCTGACCGGGGGGTTCTTTAGCGCTTACGTACTACTGCCGCGGCTGCTGGAGGAAGGTGGGGGGGTTGGAGCAGTACCAGCTCCATCAGCAGCAACCTAAGTCTGGAGTCAGCTTCCTTCACCCACCTAGTGAGGAGGTCAGTCGCCAGCAGCAACAGCAAGACCTGGAGCAGACCCTGAACCAACAGGTGGTGGCCTACTTGGACAGCACTCTGCCACCCCAGTTAGAAGATCCGCTGGACTACTGGGCAGCCAAACTGGATGTGTGGCCGCAACTTGCCAAGTTTGCAGTGGAGAAGCTGTCCTGCCCGGCCAGTAGTGTGGCATCAGAGCGGGTTTTCAGTGCGGCGGGGGCCATCGTTACCCCAAAGAGAACCCGCTTGTTCATGGGAAATGTGGAACGACTGACCTTTGTCAAGGTGAATCAGGCGTGGATCGGCCAGGATTTCTACACACCAATGCCTTAGGCGTCAGACTACATCAGCCATGACGCCTCACACAAACTGTGAGAAATGAGTCTGGGTTCAAACTACCTGCCTCACTCACTATTCTGATGCTGCCACCCACCTGTTGCCACACATCTGCTGCCAGTTTCTCCATCAGCCTATCACAATCTTTACAAGGGACTGCTATTGCCACCCACCTCCACACTCCACTGTGTCATTGTGCCACTGTCTGACTTCATGCTGCTGCTACCATCACCTCCACTCTCTGTCATTGTGCCACTCTGTGGCCTACTACTGTTTTGCCACCTCAAGAATTTCATTGGGCCACTCTCTGACCTCATGCTGCTGTGGCTGCTGCCATAACCTCCATACTGTGTAATTGTGCCACTCTGTGGCCTACTTCTGTTTTTGCCACCTCCAGAATGTCATTGTGCCACTCTCTGACTTCATGCTGCTGTGGCTGCCGCCGTCGCCTCCACTCTCTGTCACTAATGTTGCCACCTGAGCTTTCAGCTTGTTTTTTTCCAGCTTTCGCTGGCATGGCTTTATCAGGCTACATTCCCGCTTCAGTTTTTTGGTCAGTTTTGCCCTCTTAAGTGCCCAGGGAATTTTATAGTGAAGCGATTCTAAGAGCGGCCGCAGTCATCTGCGTCTCATACTAAAACACAACATTGTATGAAGACCAAACCAAGCTCCCTCTGCATATTTAAGCATGGCACAACGTTCTACAGCACCCTGCAGGCTCTGTGCAGCCTGGAAATAGCTGTTTTTTAACGTGATTCGTCCCGAAGTAATTCGGACCGAAATTAATTTTGTCGGGAAATTCGGCGAAGTGACCGAATCAAATTTTTGAGAAATTCGCCCATTGTGGCAGAAGCCTAATGGGTGACCTCTGGCAATCTTTATTTACCACCTCACCAACGCATGTAATTCAGGGCACACATACAACACACAGAGACCGGCTTAAGATCATGGTGCACGACTATCTGTGTCTCAACACCGATGTTTTTGGATGTGTCCCGGACCCAATCGACTTCTGTGTATCCAAAATGGATGAATGGCCACGCCATACAGGTGTTGTTCTGCCCAGCAGCCAGTGTCATATCTTAGCGGACCTTCAGCATAGCTGGAGGAGTCTTTACATACAAACGCATCCGGCTTTCCACAGATAATGTGGATCGTTTGACTTTCATCAAGATGAATCAGGCATGGATCTCTGATGATGTTGTGGCCCCAATTGCCGAGGTCACCGATTAGTTGCCGGTCTACTTCACATTCCTCTTCTCAGTTCCCAAAAGATCATTTTGCTGGTTTTGCGGTGAAGAGACTGTAAAAGACACCAAGGTTTCATGACAAAACCGTATTCCATTTACTCACTTTATCTTTAGAATTTTTTGCATTGTCAATGGTTTAGGGGTCATGGTGCTGTAAGATACAGCTATAATCATGGTCCTTTGGAACAGAAATGTGGCTTCTAAGTGGAATTTCTCCCACACAATTTTTAACAGTGGCTGAGAAGTCATTTTTATAATTTTTTGTTGGCATGTTGCTGTGAGATACAGCTATAATCATGGTCCTTTGGAACAGAAATGTGGCTTCTAAGTGGCATTTCTCCCTCAAAATTTTAACAGTGGCTGAGAAGTCATTTTTATAATTTTTTGGGTCATGCTGCTTTGAAATGCAGCACTACTACAGGTTCTATTATAAAAAATGTGGGTTCTACCAGACATTTGTTCTTCACAATTGTCAAGAGTGGCTCAAGGGTCATGTTTTGAATTTTTGGGAGCATGTTGCTGTGAAATTCAGCTATACTACAGGTCCTATTCTAAAAAATGTGGTTTCTAACAGACATTTGTTCTACACAATTGTCAAGAGTGGCTCAAGGGTCATGTTTTGATTTTTCGGGGGCATGTTGATGTGAAATGCAGCTATACTACAGGTCCTATTCTAAAAATTGTGGTTTCTAACAGACATTTGTTCTTAACAATTGTCAAGAGTGGCTCAAGTGTGATGGTGCTGTCAAAACCAGGAATAGGTAGGACACTGTTAATGGACACATATTGCAAAATGACTTGTTTTTGCAAGTTCTTTAACATAGCTAGCAATCCCTGCAGTGAGACAACCTATTTAAAACATTTAGAAAAAGAGAAACAAAGATGTGGTGGGATTCCATCCTATTTTAAAAATGTGTTTTCTAGAATTAAACTACTAAAAAACTTGCATGTACAAATAGCTGATACAAATATTCCTCTGAATTGTACAAGGGAGGTACAGGAAGACTTGAACAGATGTAGGTTATTCAGAGGACATGGAGTATGGAGCAAATTCGCCACCCCAAGGACAGAGACAATTTCCTCCAACACGTTGAGTAAAACTAGAAAAAGAATGCCAAGAAAACGGGCACCTGGGTGAAACAGGAGCGTCAACCACCAGCATCTCCAAGTGAAGCTCAATTGGTCCGCACTCATACGGAGGGGCAAGCGCTCTCGTAGAGGCAGAAATTTCTCTAGTGCTACCCAGGTCTTGACTGTGTACTGAGGAAGGCTGGAGGTCTGAGCTCACACTTCCGCTTCCGCACTCTGCTTCAGCATGACTGTTTTCGATGCTGTATCATAAGGACATTTTTTGCCGTGTTAATGAATGACGGATGCCTGCCTGGGCTCTCACCGCACCTACTGTAACTTGGGCACTGCTAGCTGAACCTGCGTGCTAATAGATGACGAACACCAGCCATGTCAAATAGTCTCCAAAAAAAGGGAATCTCACAAGAGAACAGAGAGTAACTTCTGATCACTATATTTACTATTTTGCCATAAGCAAACTTAAACTCTATCAGTTCTCTATCTATAAAACACTAAAACGTAACTTTTATTATGTATAACTCTTAACCTCTATACACACTATTTAAAAACCTGATTTCTAACCTCACCATTTAACCCTTTCTACTTCTGAAGGAAGGAATAGCTCCTTTTCCACTATCAAGCCTGGTGGAACCCCACCTACCAACAATAAAGCCTTATATATACAACAAATTATTGACTCCAGTGAGGGATCCCAAGCCTCCTACTTGGGCAATCGTCCCTAATCTAATGGACACAGGACAAATAAGGCTCCCTTTTGACACCCTCTGCAGCGGGTGGCACTTGTAGACAGAGGTGAGAAATCACAATCTAAAATGTCATGCCTGACCTACCCAACACGTTTCACCAGCTGACCTGGCTTCATCAGGGGTTAGAGGTCCGTTCCCATGTGGTCTAAGCTCACTTCCTTTTATATCATGTTAGGTACACACCCTATTCAGGTGCTCACCATTTAGCCATCAGAGAATCCACAAAACCCACTCCCCCTTCCACTCTTCTGCACGCACACTAATAATATGTGCTGATAAAGCTGCCACCATACTCCCATAACTAACAATCCTCAGACAAGTTCACCATTTCAATGGTGGGCTTACGCCCCATCTTACTGTACTGCCTACGCCCACGTACTGTATCAATAGACATTTCAGCCCTGACTGTGATGGACTTCCGTCCCATCTCTCTTATATTATTGTGTCTGCGTGGTTCACCTAGAACGGACTAAGCAGAATAGGTGTTACATTCCACAGCACACTACCAGCTTTATCAACTCCCATAAGCCCCGTCTTTTCCATGTCTAATATGCATATTCATTGGGAATATAAACTCCAATTTACTGTACACTATTGTCATATAAACTCCATTGTACTGTACACTATTGTCATAGTCTCTTCCCATAAAGCACTTCTCCTTTATATCTAATATACATATTAATTTTAATAAAGCTGCAGGCCCTATGGTTAGTCCGCCCTCCCTCCCGCAGTTTCACCTCCCACCTTCCCCATTCAAGATTCTTTCTTACAGGTCACGGCTAGCCACCTTATTCATTACGTCACGATGGGATCATGCAAAATTGTTAATGCAGTCATACTCTATTGCATCTGCATACATCTGCACTACCTACATTGTATTCAAGGCCAGCACAAAACCTACGCAGCGAGCAGAAACAAAAAAATCTATATATAAATAAATGTATACATGAATAGATGGTAATCCACTCTCGAGCTGCGTCTCGCCACAACAACGTGAGTGCATATGTCACATGATTCAGCTGCCAACAACCCACGCATTCACAGAAACAATATACATACATCCCATTTTGTTAAATAAAAAACGTGGCCTCACTTAATCAATATCTATCATCATTGCAACACCCTTGGAAAACGAGGGACAACGTGGAGGCAGTGGGTGGGGGCAGGAGGGAGATGGGGGGAGGGAAAAAACAAAACAAAACAAGAAAAAAACCTATGTGAACTCTGATGCTTCTACAGTCATATATTCAACCGTGCTATGTCCACTGACCGTACTTAATCACATATATCATGTTTCTTCAAAAATTATTATATAGGGAATCAGCAAGATTAAATAAATGCTGAAAATGAAAAGCCTTCATTATGCCTTTAGGGTTCAATGTATTGAGTCTGTATATCCATCTTGCCTCTTCCTGCAACAAAACTACATCCAGATCGCCCTTTCTTTCCCCTAGCTTTTTCACACAGATGACGCGGGGCGTGCCTAGACAGACACGGCAGACCCTCGCCATCTTTACTTGTCTGCGCATGCGCACTGGAATTATTAGACTAGATCGGCCATCTTTGAAAATTCGCGCATGCGCGATGAACATTTAGAGACGCTGCTTACTCTCCTTCGGCAGAAGAGTTATTCCCCAACTTACAGGTACTGTTATTGAGGATGCAAGTGTGATGGGAGATTTGAGTGGGCGGTGCTTGACTAAATGGGAGGTAGCATACTCTATAAATAAAGAGTTTGTGAGAGGAGTAAGTGTGGATAGTGTGACCGTTTGCCCACCGTGGAGTACACTAACTCTGTCCATATCTCTGGCCTGAGGGCATGTTCACCTAACGACTGAGGGCACACTAGCCTGGTGAGATGACCTACTTGTCCAGAAAGATATTATGTATTTATCCTATATCTAATACAACACATGTTGCTTTAGATGCTTATTTTGTTTTACCCCATTGAGAAGTCCCTGAGAGTGGGATGAAACGCTGCGTCTGGGGATTATCTTAGGACCTTTTGTGGCATTCATTTGTCAGTTTCTGAGAGTATATACATGTGAATGTGTTGTTTATAAATCCATTACCTTTTCACTGTATGTCTCCTACATTTGAGCTATTAAGGGATTAATAGGGACATACAGCGGACAGCTGTGCTGGGTCGCCCTTTTCGGGGCGGGTTCCCTATTTTTTGAGAGAGAGTATTAGGTGTCCTGATAGGGATAGTGTAGGTATTTACCATTATTTACTCCCTGGGCATTTTCCTATACCTTCTGTTTCATGTCTTTTGGTTGAATAGTGATTACTTTTGGTATTTTTATGGTAGTATTATTAAATTTTATATTTTAGAGGAATGTTTCAATAGGTTTTTGTATTTTCACACAGATGCCCCAAAATTTTAGCACCTCTATTTCACCATTATGTACTTCCAAAATGTGTCTCGCTAGGGGGGAGTAACCTCTAGTTTTAATAGTACTCAGATGTTTCGAGATCCGATGACGAAACTCCTGTATGGTTTTTCCCACATAAATCTTGGGGCAGGTACACATAAATCACCCCTCTGGTTTTACAGTTGATAAATTGTCTTATCTCAAATCTTCTCTTATCAATGGGATTAACAAAATCTTTAGTTTTCCATATAAATGGACAGAATGAACAGTTGCCACAGGGAAATGAACCTACCACCGGAAACCATAAATATGTTTTTTTGCCATCTCCCTCAAAATGACTATGCACAAATTCATCCCTAAGAGTTTTTCCTCTTCTATAAGTGACACTAGGATATTTAGGAATCACCTCAGAGAATACTGGCTCTGCCCTCAGAATGTGCCAATGTCTTCTAAGTATAGCTCTCATTTCATTGGCTCTATTATCAAAGGTACCTATACAACGAATTAAATCAGTTTCTTCCTGATTAATAAGTGTCCTCTGTCACTAGTCAAAGCCCTATTAACGCCTTCCTCAAACATTGTTTTGGATAACCCCTTACCTGAAAATGTGCATTTAACTTGATACATTCTTCATTAAAAGCGTCTAGAGTAGTGCAATTCCTACGAGCCCTAAGAAATTGGCCTATGGGAATCCCCATTTTTTGAGAAGGTGGATGCCAGCTAGAAAAATTTAACAAATTGTTGGTAGCCGTATTTTTCCGAAATATCTTTGTCTGAATCTGCTTGTTTTCATCCAACATAATTTCAAGAGGAGTTCCTGCAAGTCCTACATACCCCGGGGAATCCGCAGACCTCCACCCGCGGTAAGACTGCTCCTGTCCCAAAAGGGGGGTCACGGGTATACGGAAGGGGGGAGAGGCCACCCACCCCAAAACGGGACCCTGTTTCTAAGGCCCGGGACCCCTTAGTCTGCTGGCGGTGCCAAGGACTGGGACATGTGGCGGCACGTTGCCCGGGTAGGGAGGAACCCATGGAATGTGGGTTGGGGAGGCGTACCTCCTGGTTTGCCCGGCCATCGTATTCCACTCGGGTCGCTGCTGGGAAGGACCGACGAGAGTGCCCTGTTACCATTAATGGACATTCGGTGCAGGCCCTCCTGGACTCGGGGAGCTTAGTGACCCTTGTGCAAGCCCGACTGGTGAGCCCAGAGCAACTACTCTCACGCCGGATAGGGGTAGTTTGTATCCATGGGGACACCAGGGACTACCCCACTGCCATACTGGCAATAGAGACTGCCTGTGGGGTCACCCAACATGAGGTGGCCGTGGTGACCAGTTTACCTCACAGCGCAGTTATTGGCTGTGACTTTCCTCTGTTTTGGGATCTGTGGGGAAATAAAACTCGTAAAATGTATAATGATGTACCTGCTGTAAATGACGTGTGCCAAACAAGTGGTGATGTTGAACCTGTGCCTTTTCCCTTGTCGGTCCTGGCTGGAGACCCAGAGGAGACCCCCTCTGAGTTAGAACTCTCCTCCTTGCCAGTCTCGAGAGGGAATTTTGGCACAGAGCAAGTGAGGGACCCTAACCTGGGTAACGCTTGGAAAAGCATAAAGGTCATTGACGGGACACCACAAGAACCCGGGGAGGAGTTGGTCTACCCTCACTTCGCCGTACGGGACAATTTATTGTACCGGGTGAAAAAGACGCCAACAGAGGTGGTGGAGCAGTTGGTGGTACCCCGAACACATGTCCGTATGGTCTTAGAACTGGCACATTCCCATGTTTTGGGGGGACACTTGGGGGCGGAGAAAACTAGGAAGCGGGTGGAGCGGAACTTCTACTGGCCCGGCATCTACAAGGCAGTGGAAGAATTCTGTCACTCCTGCCCTGAGTGTCAGGTCCACGCCCCTAGACCCATTTCTGGAGTCTATTGGTTCCTCTTCCCATTATAGAGGTACCATTTGAGCGGATTGGCATGGATCTGGTCGGTCCCCTCCCTAAATCGGCTAGAGGGCACCAGCATATCCTGGTCGTACTGGATTACGCCACCCGCTACCCTGAGGCTATAGCCCTCAGAAATACCTCCTCTAAAGGGATAGCTAGGGAGCTGTTTCAGCTATTCACCCGTACAGGGATCCCCAAGGAGATCCTGACCGATCAGGGCACCCCATTTATGTCCAAGGTGACCAAAGAGCTATGCCGCCTGCTAAAAATTGCCCACCTGCGCACCTCCGTGTACCATCCCCAGACCGATGGTCTGGTCGAGCGCTTTAATAAAACCTTAAAGGGCATGTTAAAAAAGGTGGTGGACAAGGATGGTAGGGATTGGGACCACCTGTTGCCCTATCTTATGTTCGCCATCCGGGAAGTCCCACAGGCATCCACGGGGTTCTCTCCATTCGAGCTGCTATATGGGAGACATCCCCAAGGGCTCCTGGACATAGCTAGAGAAACCTGGCAGCACGAGGAAACCCCTTACAGAAGTGTCATAGAGCATATAGCCGACATGCAGGACAGGATCGTGGCAGTTATGCCCATTGTAAGGGAGAACATGCTACAGGCCCAGGAAGCCCAGGCCCGGGTTTACAACAGGACCGCAAGAGTCAGGTCTTTTCAGCCCGGGGACAGGGTGCTCGTACTTGTACCAACCGTAGAAAGCAAGTTTCTAGCCAAGTGGCAAAGCCCCTATGAGATCTGTGAATGGGTGAGTGAGGTGAGCAAGCCTTCCAAAAGCTCAAGGAGGTTCTTTGTAAGAGGCCTGTATTGATCACCCCTAATTTTCGGGAGGAGTTCCTGGTGCAGGCGGATGCCTCAGAAGTCGGCCTAGGGGCAGTCTTGTCCCAAAGGGTCAAGGGGGAGGAGCTTCCCGTCGGGTACCTCAGCCGGAAGCTATTGGCAGCCGAAAAAAATTATTAGATTGTAGAGAGGGAATGTTTATCCCTAAAGTGGGCAATCGAGTCGCTCAGGTATTACCTGGTGGGAAGGCAGTTTAGGGTGATCACGGATCACTCCCCGCTAAAGTGGATGGCCCAAAATAAAGGGAAGAATGGGAGGGTGACCCGGTGGTTCCTGGCCCTACAGGACTTTAAGTTCTGTGTAGAACACCGTCCAGGGTCCCAACAAGCAAACGCAGACGCGTTATCTAGAGTGCATAGTTTCGGGGCACAAGGTGCTCCGCCCCACGGGTCTGAGCAGAGTGGGGGGATATGTAAGGTGGCAACAGCACCGAGCAGGAAGGGTGTACAATGGTGTATACATCCCGGCCAGGGTCCTTGCGTGCACCTTCAGGTGTACCGACACATGCCCCCAAGGTAAGGAGCCTTAGGGGAATGAAAGGCCAAAGTTAGATGGATGTCGACAGTATAGATTGTCGACATATGTTTAACATATTTAATGTTAGTATGGCTTCAGCCATTTCCTGGGCATGCACAAACATAAACAAAAACAAAAGCCTGCCCATCTGGGCTCTAACTAACATAGACCAGCTTACTGACAGTCTGTGAGTTCCCCCTGCTGGTTTTCCAGCAGGTCTCCACCCAAGACTTAAAGGTAGTCAAAGGTTGTAACCACCATAGTCAGCTTACCTGCTGACTTATATACTCCAGGGAAATCCCGGAGTGGAGCCATGGCGAACCACCAGCCTGAACCGTTGATACAAGGCAGGATGGATCCATGCTTTCATGTTGTTGACGCCAAATTCTAACCCTACCATCTGAATGTCGCAGCAGAAATCGAGACTCATCAGACCAGGCAACGTTTTTCCAATCTTCTACTGTCCAATTTCGATGAGCTTGGGCAAATTGGAGCCTCAGTTTCCTGTTCTTAGCTGAAAGGAGTGGCACCCGGTGTGGTCTTCTGCTGCTGTAGCCCATCTGCCTCAAAGTTCGCCGTACTGTGCATTCAGAGATGCTCTTCTGCCTACCTTGGTTGTAACGGGTGGCTATTTGAGTCACTGTTGCCTTTCTATCAATTCGAACCAGTCTGCCCATTCTCCTTTGACCTCTGGCATCAACAAGGCATTTCCGCCCACAGGACTGCCGCTCACTGGATGTTTTTTCTTTTTCGGACCATTTTTCTGTAAACCCAGAGATGGTTGTGCGTGAAAATCCCAGGAGATCAGCAGTTTCTGAAATACTCAGACCAGCCCTTCTGGCACCAACAACCATGCCACGTTTCAAAGGCACTCAAATCACCTTTCTTCCCCATACTGATGCTCGGTTTGAACTGCAGGAGATTGTCTTGACCATGTCTACATGCCTAAATGCACTGAGTTGCCGCCATGTGATTGGCTGATTAGAAATTAAGTGTTAACGAGCAGTTGGACAGGTGTACCTAATAAAGTGGCCGATGAGTGTATATGTGTAGATATATATATATATACAGGGTCTCCCCCAGTAGTTAGGTAGTTGTATATAGGGTCTCTCCCAGTACTTAGGTAGATGTATCTATAGCCCCCAGTAGTTAGGTAGGTGTATGTAGGACCCCAGTAGATTGGTAGGTGTATATAGGACCCCCCCAGTAGTTAGGTAGGTATATATAGGGCCCCAGTTGTGAGTTAGGTGCATTTAGACCCCCAGTAGTGAGTTAGATGTATATAGGGAGGGTCCCGCAGTAGTGAGTTATATGTTTATTGGTCCTTAGTATTGAGGTAGGTTTATATAGGGCCCCCAGTAATGAGTTAGGTGTATGTAAGACCTCCAGTAGTGAGGTACTGTAGGTGTTTATTGGGTCCCCCAGTAGTGAGATAGGTATATATTCTGCACTGCTATTAAAAATAAAAAAAATACTTACCTCTCCCCTGTTCTCCCACTGAATGCTTGACCTTTAATTCAGATTGGGCGGCATGACATCATCATGCTGCCCACACTGGGACACCACTTTCGGCACTTACTAAGTCCTCAGCCTCGAGGCTTAGAGCTTAATACAGGCAGCGGCGCAATGACATCCTTACATTGCGCCGCTGCCTCCAATGGCTGAACGACCATGCTGGCAGTGGCTACGATCACTGCATCACTGGGTCTATGTGACCTAACAATGCAGCTTTGTGGCAAGGGGGGCCAATTAGTCGTAAGTGCAACTGCTGTGACCCCTGTAGCTATGCCACTGAATGAACATGTTATTTTTAACTAAGATATATTTTCTATATCTTGTATATAGGACCCCATTAGTAACTTAAGTGTATTTATGGCCCACGGTAGTGAGTTAGATGATTATAGGTCCCCAGTATTGAGGTAGGTGTATATAGGGTCCCCTGGTAGTGAAGTAGGTGTATATAGGTCCCCCAGTAGTGAGGTATCATAGGTGTTTATTGGGCTCCCCAGTATTGAAGTAGGTATATATAGGGCCCTCCTATTAAAAATAAAAAAATAATACTTACCTTTCTTGGCTCAAGGACCCGGTCTTAAAGGGGTTGTATCGCTATAAAGATCATGTCTCAGATTATGAGGACAGTAAAAATAAGCACTTTTGTAATCGGGTTGCATTACCTCAGTCACTTGGTTTAGCAGATATGATCTTTTCTATGCATCTGTATTCTATTTCTAATGCTGCTGGTCGAGGCACGCCCCCAGGCCGGATCCCGTCCCTAGACACGCCCCCTGCACTGTGATTGGCTGGCTGACATTTCATTCAGCCTGTTGGGATACGACCCCAGACAGGAAACGCCCCGGAGTCTCCTGCCTGTTAACAGGGAGAGAGGAAGAGGGCAGTGTTCATTGCTCCATATAACCCAGTCTGCTGCCTGGTAACAGGGAGGAGGGGCAGTGTACACTCCTTACATGTCTCATAAGTTCAGGCTGTGTAGAACTGGTTATAGTCAAGCAAGGAGCCTGTGGAGTCAGCCTGAAGATCTACAGACACATGACAAGCATGCAGGAGGCTGTATAGCTGTCCTCTGCAGACACATGAGAACACTGCAGGAGGCTGTATAGCTGTCCTCTGCTACATCCTTCTGCTTCCACTGCACAGTCAGAATGATGATGTCACAGGTCTCCTGGGAGGAGAGACACGCCTCCTGGGAGGAGAGACACACCTGCTGAGAGGAGAGATTCGCCCCTGGATTTAAAATTCAATCTCAGAGAATAAGCTGAAGAGCACGAATAGTTCAAACGATACAACCCCTTTAAGTGCAACCGCTGCGACCCCTGTAGCTACACTACTGAATGAATATGTTAATTTTAACTAAGATATAATTTCTATGTTGTCAGCTAAATTGGCCTAATCCTGGGGAAGTAGCTTTTTGTTACATTTAAAACACTAATTTCATAATCTCTTTACATAAGTAAAATGTATTTATTTTTTAAATAAAATGGTCTAATAAAACCAATATAAAAGAATACAAGGTGTGTTACTGTTGGATACGAGATAGCTGTATGTTGAGCAAACTGGTTTAAATAATTGCACCTTAGCCAATTTATTCCACAGAATTGGTACAAAGTATTTGTTGTCATCTGAATTTATAATCTTTACTTATTTTACACAGTTTAATAAAAATATTGTAATTATCATTGTCACTGGATACCATTTCATTACAGTTTTTTTGCATTCTAATTCTATTCAATGATTTATATAATTTGTTTTTTTTATGTTACATTTACTTTAGTTCCAATATTTTATTTTCTTAATTATTTTTTTTTCACATTAGATCTGACACAGTTGATGTTTTCCTTTAACTCTGATTGCATAACTGGATATTTAGTCTGTGGTATTTCCATCACTCATCTAACCGGATAAAATATTTGCATAGAAGGCAAACATATTCTGAGAGTTTACATGAGAGATGTGCACAGTGTCACTATAAAGAAATCATATGAACCTGATCCTCACACAAAGCTTACAAGACCCAGAAGAAATTAAACTTTATGCCAAATATCCGTTACTGGTAACAGAAAGATCATCAATGATAGGATGTACTCTCATCTTGAATATATACCTGCAGCGGTGCTGTATACTGAGTGCTCTGCAGGGATCCTTGTAAATCTGATTATTTTGGCTGCTATCTTCTTGAAATGGAAAACTCTGAGATCTCTTCAACCCTATTATAAGATCCTGGGCTGTTTGGTGATGTCCAGAAGTTTATATTTTATCAGTATATTTTTCTTTTACATTATTATTGTTTTCTACCCATGGGTTCTGCTAGAACTGGTCTTTTTCAGAACTGCAAATGCTAACTTACTGTTCCTGGGCTACACTAATCTCTGGTTTGCCACTGTCCTCTGTGTCTTTTACTGTGTGAAGATTACAAACTACAACTGGAAGATTTTAAAGTTTTTAAAGTCTAAACTCTCCACATTCATCCCATGGCTCCTCCTGGCTTCTCTGATCATTTCAATATCTTCTAGTTTTCCTTTTGGTTTTAATGTTTTTCATTTGGAGCCAAGCAAATCTCCAAATAATACAATGGAAAATATAACTGTATACAATGTTAGACCTTTAGTAGACTTCCAAAAAATGTTTGTAACATTCCTCTTAGGATCCACTCCACCATTTTTAATCTTCTGTTTCACAACCTGCCTGTTACTTCATTTCTTTGGATGCACATCAGACGGATGAGGTGCTCTGGATCTGGTTTTCAAAGCCCGAGTTTAGAGTCTCACTTCAGTGCTGTGAAGAGTATGAGCCTCTTCTTAGTGTTACAGATAATTTATTTTATATTGAATGTAATCTGGGCTCGAGGAATGGATAATAAGTTTTGGCTTTTGGTTATTACAATTTTTATATGTTCCCCCCAGTTTCTCCATTCACTGTACATCATCTCTTCTAGCAGTGACCTGAAGAAGACCGGTATCTCCATGTTTCATGCTCTTACAAGAGGTGCCCATGGCTAGAATTGTGTATTATCTGTGTAGATTCAGTATCTATATTTTCGTATTAGTTTAAACGGGATGTCATGGGGGGATACATAACAACCAGTCTTATCCTATGAGGCTTACGTTTTGATGCTTATAGAATCTTCCTGATCTCCATGCCCTGGTCCCATCTTGATGTAAAATATGTCAGATCAGCCAAACACTGTTTGAGGAGGGTAACTGCTATGGTCACTGAATGACTAAGTGGGTATTTCCTATTAGTCAAGATGGGATCAGGAAATGGGATTGGAAATCGGGGGTGGCGGCTATCGGAACAACAGCATGGGAGATTAGAGACATGAATATTGCCCAGTCTTCCCACTTTTTGTTAATCAGCACAATCAATGTTCTTTTATTATTAAAATTATTGGTAAGAAATATTAATAGTGCATCTGTTATTATATTGATTTAAAATAATAAATTATAAATGTACATTAATAAAATTAATGTATAGTTGTGATCAAAATTTTAAATTCCCCGGCAGAATTGTTGCTTTCTTGGCCTTTTTTCAAAGAATATGAATGATAAAACAAAAACTTTTTTTCCACTCATGGTTCGTGGTTGGGTGAAGCCATTTATCGTCAAACTACTGTGTTTTCTATTTTTAAATCATATTGTCAACAAAAAACATCCAATTTACCCAGATCAAAAGTTCACATACCCCAGTTCTTAATACCTTGTATTGCCCCTCTAACATCAATGACACCTTGAAGTCTTTTGTGGTAGTTGTGGATGAGGAATTGGCCATTCTTCTTGGCAAAAAGCCTCCAGTTCCTGTAAATTCATGGGCTGTCTTGCATGAACTGTGCGTTTGAGATCTCTCCAGAGTGGCTCAATGATATTGAGGTCAGGAGACTGAGGTGACAGCTTCAGAACCTTCACTTTGTTCTGCTGTAGCCAGTGACAATTCGACTTGGCCTTGTGTTTTGGATCATTGTCATGTTGGAATGTCCAAGTACTCCCATGCGCAACTTGGCTACAGCAGAACAAAGTGAAGATTCTGGAGCTGCCACCTCAGTATCCTGACCTCAATATCTTTGAGCCACTCTGGAGAGCTCTCAAATGCACAGTTCATGCAAGTCAGCCCAGGAATTTACAGGAACTGGAGGCTTCCTTTCATCATAAGCCTTGTTATATAGATATCCAAGAAATGACATGCGATTCTTGGATCTCATCCGAAAGACGGACCCGACAGGCGCGATGCAAACAAGCAGCAGTGATTTCTCATGTGAATGCCGATACGTGTTTCCCATTGTCGGCAGTGTTAAACACACTGCTAATTTTTAGATTCCTGTCTGGGTCCATTCAATATGACCCAGACATGCATCAGAAAAGCGTATGTTCACACGGACACAAGACGCCAGAATAGACAACTATTTTAGCTGCACTACATCTACAACTATTTGAGGAGAGATGAGGTGCCCTTGTAAGTTCTTTCTTAAAATCTGTACTGTACTTTAACTTTTTATGGTTATTTTGCAATTTCAGTCATGTTTTAGCTAATTTGATGACCTTTACCTCTATCTGTTATTTTTATGTTTTTGCATAACTCAGTAGTACTGTAGAATGTTTGAAATATTTTAGTTGTTTTACTATTTTTTTAATCTACATTTAGGACAAATGTCTTTTGCTTCCTTGGGTTTATTTTTTTCTTCCTTTAGACTACAGGGTGATAAACTGAACTAGGAGAGCTGTGGCCATCCTAATCTTGAGTTGTCTGAGTTATTCCATGAAATAAAATGTGCTTCTAAATGTTGTACTGTTTTTTGTGTCATGTGCATGAAACGACAACAGTTTTATAATTTATGCACTGGTGCGAACATTTCTTACTGTTAGAGATAACAGCATAAAAATAATAATTATAATTAATTAAAATTATATTCTTTCTTTATATAGAGTACATGTGTGATGTCTTAGAGTCGAGCATGGGAGGTTCGAATGATTGACTTAAACAGGAAGAAATTGGAAAAAAACTCTGAGGGCGACTTGTATGAAACTTGGTGCCGACACGCCAGTTCGAAATCAATATAGAGGAGAGTATGTATGAACCTATTGAAAGTGGTTTCACAAATCTGGCGTGTGGTATGTCTTGCATAGAATAACATATCTTTGGTGCATTCATAAGTGCTGTGTTTGGTGTATGATTCAACCAGTTTTAACATACAACTGTTCATACATCTATCAAACAAGGATATGACAGGCTTTTTGGCTTAAAGCATGCCAGAAAACTGGCACAGCCCTATTCATACATGTTGCCCTAAATATTTTAAAAAAATAACCCTGCATGTGAAGATTTCAAATTACTGTTACTTTATTTTCCATCAAACTGACTAAATAAAAAGAATGATAATCTACAATAGTAAAAAGACCCCAAGAACCAAGGACTGCACTTTGCAGTTGTTTTCTAGATTTCTACTGACCACTGCTAAACACCTAAAGGATTCATCCCATCGGGTCCACCACCTTTCATTGCGTAGCTAAAAGCTGGCCACTAAAAGTCCTGGCAACCAGAAATGTGTGCAGCTTCTGCAGGGTAGACATAATATTATATAACTCCTTTTCTCTCCAGCGTTGAAGCAATTGTTAAGATTAGTTTTTCCAATATAAATGGACTCCCTCTATGACATCCATAAAAAAATAAATCCATAACAAATAAAGAAAAGTTTTTTCTGAAGAGTATATGGATTAAATATGGACCCAGAATACAGTGTTCCAATATCTTTGAAGGGCTTATATCCTTCAAAGAAGGATAGAAAGGTGTATAGAAAAATTGTATAGGAAAAATTGTATCGAAAAACGAATGGACTATTATAATCAGGCTCATGTGCATTTCTCCTGTGCATACACTATTTTATGACATGGTAAGTTGAGACTAAATAATGGATGTGTTGTGCACTGGTTGGGGCATATGGTAAGAGAGGGAGAGGCATTAGAAACATAAGGCAATGATAATAGTTCCAACTTCATTAGTCCTAAGGGTCTCTATAACCTCTCCCCTCCATATATCTCTGCCCTAATCTCCAGACATCTCCCCTCACGCAATTTCCACTCCTCACAGGAACTTCTCCTCTGCTCTCCCCTTATCAGCTCCTCACATAACCGTCTCCATTCTCTCGTGCTTCCCCCGCACTCTGGAACTCACTGCCCCAACACATCAGACTCTCCTCCACCTTCACCAGCTTCAAAAGCAACCTGAAAACCCATTTCTTCAGGATTGCCTATAACCTACAATAACCCTGCTGCCACAGTACTACCCCATAAACATGTCGGTACCTCACCTTCTGTCTCTTCCCTCCTCCTTGTAGATTGTAAGCCCTCGCGGGTCGGGTCCTCTCTCTCTCTGTCGTGCCAATTGTCATTCATCATTTATCATTGTACTCGTTTGAAATATGTTATGTATGTAAACCCCCTCGAATGTACAGCGCCCTGGAATCAATGGTGCTTTAAAATAAATAACAATAATAATAATAATAATAATTCAAAAATATTTTGCCTTAGCCTGGGCTTCTTAACATCTCAGAATGACTCCTGACCATGACCATCATTCTCAGACATGTACACCTCATGCCCCTGCATCTCTGTTCCAGTTCACTTGCTGGTTGCCTACAGCAGACTGTATAAATTACAATGCAATAATCACAGTTTGTAACATGGTATTTATATATTTCTATGTAGGTTTATATATTTCTATGTATGTGTTGTACAACCCCCACAGCACGTACACAGCTATCCCATCATTGCAATTCTGATTGCTGCGGGGAATGTGGCATCACCCAGCTTTCATGTACACTGGCATCCAAGAAAGGTGGGTACTATAGAGCCATCTTAACAGCATTATGGGCCCGTGGGCAGAGCTGTGCACTGGGTCCCCCATCTAACAAAATCACTCACAGGTATAAACATACACATTATAACCTACATCACTGCCATATAGAGACCACGTAGTGGTTAGACACCTTTCACAGGAATAACCTACAACACGCTATATAGAGACCAAAGAGTGATCAGACACCAGTTTAGGTATAACCTACAGCACCGCCATAGAGACCACATAGTGGTCAGACACCAGCTCAGGAATAACCTTCAACACGCCATATGGAGACCACATAGTGGTCAGACACCAGTTCAGGAATAACCTATAACTGCCATATAGAGACCACATAGTGGTCAGACACCAGCTCAGGTATAACCTGCAACACGCCATACATAGACTACAGAGCAGTCAGACACCAGCTCAGGTCTCCACTAGTGTTGAGCGATTATTATCGACAAAGTTGAAATCGGCACGGTTTTTATGGTGATCAGATTTTTTCGATCACGCGCCATTTTCAGCGCTTCCTGTAATTTTGGCGGCCAGCAAATCAGCTGACAGAATAGAGCGAAGGTGAGCTGGGTGTGCGACGTCATGACTGGGATGTGTATGGTTGCGATTGGCTGGAAAAATCACATGACCTGGTTTTACATAGAACAGCCCTTCCTGTTCAGCCTCAGTGTGTTAGTGTGTCTCATAAGAAAAGGACGTGTGCTCGGTCTCTGTCAAAACAGCTCAGCGAAACTGTTTTATTTGTTCACACAGACAGCTATGCTTTTAGCTGTGAACATTAGAACTTAGGTAAATTAGAGATTTGCAGATTTTAGTAACTTAGGCTGAGAATTTTAAAGGAGCATCTAGCACTGTACAGTCGCGGGGGGAGGAGGGGAAAGGTGGGGCGGGGGGTGTGGGCGAACACAAACAGACAGACAGGCTCTTTAAAGGAGAGTGGATATTGTGCAGCCCAGACTTTGTTTAGACCCTGCATTGGAATGGGTTTTTATTAACAGTTTGCTGGTGAAATATTACTTGTATGTTGTGCAGCCTGAACTAATATTAGGATACAGAGCTTTTCTAATAACTGCAGGTGTATTGATAGGTGCAGAACTCAACTTTTATTATCCGTATACATTTCAGATAGGTGTTTTTTTCACTTTGGCGCAGTCCAGCTTTGTTCATTGAGGCACCTTACACTTAAATTTGAATATAGCAATTTTGTAGTCACCGCCATTGTATTGATAAGTGCAAAAAATACCTTATATTATCCGTATGTATTTCAGATAGGTGTTTATTTCACTTTGGCGCAGTCCAGCTTTGTTCATTGAGGCACCTTGCACTTAAATTTGAATACAGCAATTTTGTAGTCACCGCCGGTGTATTTGAATAGTGCAAAAAATACCTTATATTATCCGTATACATTTCAGATAGGTGTTTTTTTCACTTTGGCGCAGTCCAGCTTTGTTCATTGAGGCACCTTGCACTTAAATGTGAATACAGCAATTTTGTAGTCACCGCCGTTGTATTGATAGGTGCAAAAAATAACTTATATTATACGTATAAATTTCAGATAGGTGGTTTATTTCACTTTGGCGCAGGCCATGTTTTGTTCATAGAGGCACCTTGCACTAAATTGAATAGAGCAATTTGTAGTCACTGCCGGTTTATTTGATAAGTGCAAAAACCCAACTTTTATTATCTTATACATTTCAGATAGGTGTTTTATTTCACTTTGGCGCAGTCCAGCTTTTGTTCATTAGGCACCTTGCACTTAAATTGTGAATAGAGCAATTTTTGTAGTCACCGCCATTGTATTGATAAGTGCAAAAATACTTATATTATCCGTATAAATTTCAGATAGGTGTTTATTTCACTTTGGCGCAGTCCAGCTTTGTTCATTGAGGCACCTTGCACTTAAATTTGAATACAGCAATTTTGTAGTCACCGCCGGTGTATTTGATAGGTGCAAAAAATACCTTATATTATCCGTATACATTTCAGATAGGTGTTTTTTTCACTTTGGCGCAGTCCAGCTTTGTTCATTGAGGCACCTTGTACTTAAATGTGAATACAGCAATTTTGTAGTCACCGCCGTTGTATTGATAGGTGCAAAAAATACCTTATATTATCCGTATACATTTCAGATAGGTGTTTTTTTCACTTTGGCGCAGTCCAGCTTTGTTCATTGAGGCACCTTGCACTTAAATTTGAATACAGCAATTTTTAAGTCACCGCCGTTGTATTGATAGGTGCAAAAAATACCCTATATTATCCATATACATTTCAGATAGGTGTTTATTTCACTTTGTCGCAGTCCAGTTTTGTTCATAGAGGCACCTTGCACTTAAATTTGAATAGAGCAATTTTGTAGTCACTGCCGGTTTATTTGATAAGTGCAAAACTCCACTTTTATTATCTGTATACATTTCAGATAGGTGTTTTTTTCACTTTGGTGCAGGCCAGCTTTGTTCATATAGGCACCTTGCACTTAAATTTGAATACAGCAATTTTGTAGTCACCACAGGTGTATTTGATAGGTTCAAAAAATACCTTTTATTATCCGAATAGTTTTTAAATAGCTGTATTGCACTTGGTGCAGCCCTAGTTTTTTCAAATAGCCACGTTGTACGACAACGACAAATTTTCTAGCAACTTTTCTCGTTTGTCATTGCTGTAAAAACACAATTTCTCATCCGTATAACTTCTGAATAGTTTTATTGGGCTTGTTGAATCTCAGTTTGGCGCAGATAGCGCATTTGTATGATATTTTGTTGAAAACTATCAATTCCTAGTCCTACTGGGAATTTGTAAATCCCTGGGACTGAAGGAGGAACACTGTTGATTTTGTCTTACGGTTCTTCCACCAGACCGCATTTCACAGGTATTCGCAAGAAACATATGCAAAAACACAGTAGTGTCGTTAGTTATATAGTACTGGCTCAGTCTACGCCTTCCAGGTGGAGCTTCCTCAATCTCCCCTATTAGCGTACGTCAATTATAACAAAAAGGCTTGGCATAAAACGAACTCACGTTATGATTGATTTGCTCTTTAATCCTTTTGCGTT
>JAODAL010047270.1:0-30110 GCA_025379985.1 Phyllomedusa bahiana | reverse complement strand
CCAAAACCCCGCCCCCCCATAAAACCCTCCCCTAACTCGATACCTCCCCTCATTAAATCTCCACCCCAAACCTCCCCCCCCATAATCCCTACCCTAATCTCCTGATACCTCCCTCATGTAATCTCCATCCATAACCTCCCCCATACGTCCTACCCTAATCCCTGATACCTCCCTCATGTAATCTCCATCCATAACCTGTCGCCCCCATACATCCTACCCCAATCTCCTGAACCCCCCTCATGTAATCTCCATCCATAACCTGCCCGCCATACATCTCTACCCTAATCTCCTGATACCTCCCTCATGTAATCTCCATCCATAACCTTCCCCCCATACATGTCTGCCCTAATCTCCTGATACCTCCCCTTACGTAATCTCCATCCATAACCTTTCCCACCATACATCTCTACTCTAATCTCCTGATACCTCCACTCCAGACTCTGCCCCAGTAAGGTGGGGAATGGGAGCGCAGGGCAGGGATGGGGACTCCATTATAAGTGGAACAGTCAGGACAATCAGTCACACAAACCAGTATCGGCGAGCAGCATGTTGTCATCCTACGGTTGACATATCGTGAATCAGGCTGACAGGTTACTGGGTGGACATTGGATCCATTAACAAAGTTACAGGTAGGTGGAGTGTCCTTAAAAATTATTTCAGGGATTTAGACCAAAACGTCAAGGCACAGACGTGCAAGGTTGTATGTTCAGAAACACAACCTGTAACATTGGCCACACAAGTTATAGTGTCCAGGATTCTGGAGAAGGGTCTGGAGACATTTCTAGATGTAATAATATAAAAGTTCTAGTGACTGGAGATTCTGAAAAGGGCCCTGGAAGAACTTTTTCTAGATGTAATAAAATAACAATTTCTAGTGACCGGATTTTTGGAAAAGGGTCTGGATACATTTCTAGATGTAATAATTAGAACAAAGTTTATAGTGACCAGCATTCTGCAGAAGGGTCAGGATACATTCTAGATGTAATAATTAACAAGTTCTAGTGACCGGGGCATTCTGGATAAGGGTCCTGGAGACATTTCTAGATGTTAATAATAGAACAAGTTTATAGTGACCGGGATTCTGGAGATGGGTCTGGAGACATTTCTAGATGTAATAATATAACAAGTTATAGTGACCGGGATTCTGGAGAAGTCACTGATCCAGTGATATACTCTGATTGCCAGACTGGAGTCAGGAAGGAATTTCTTCCCTAAACAGAGGACAATTGGCTTCTACCTCAGGGGGTTTTTCCTTTGCTTCCTCTGATAAACACTATGCACAAAAGGCAAACTGGATTGGACGTCTGTGTTTTTATGGCCTTACAAACTATGTAACTACTAGTTGGGCTCCTCTCACGGCTGCAAGGAAGAGCAGTATCCACTAGGGTTTTAATTTCCTAGACTGGGGCACCAGCATTATCACAGATCTTGGAAATTTTACTAGAAACTCGGGAGCAGAACTGGCCTTCCTTTTTGTGGTACCCTTGGAGCTCCCCATAACTTCATTCACCCGGCTACATGGCTCTTCCTGCTGATCTATTTCTTCACCCCCAGCATTTACATCACTGACTGGGTGATCTTGCTCCTGATCCTTTTCATTTTCCTACAGGACTCTTGTAGCTGAAGACAATGGTCCTTTTCATCAATGACCCCCCAAGGATGGACAAGGACGGAGCCCTCAGGGCCCCCAGGATATTAGACCTCGCCCTGGAGATCATCTATTTGGGGTAACTGGAGAGGTGAGAGCCCTCACATGACCTCGCTCTTATCTCTATCATAACAGTGAATGATGGAAAGGTAGGGGTTCTTAGAATCTATGTATTAAATCATGTCCCCCCATACACAGGATTACACAGTAGTGAAGAAGTCGTCTGTAGTGTGTGGCCTCCCGTGTTTTCAGAGGACGGAGCAGCACCCAGAGCCCCGAACCTCCACCTCATTCACTGATACAGAAGATCCTAGAACTGCCCCACCGGGACCACTGAGCTGCTGACTGGAGAGGTGACTGGGAAACTGGAATTATATAGTAATACCCTGGAGGGGTCTGGTGATGACTGGAAGGTGACTGGAGCGGAATTATATAATAACACCACTGGAGGGGTCTGGGGGAAAGACTTGGGAGGGAGAATGATAAATAACACCCCTGGATGTCCCGGGTGATGCCTGGAGAGGTGCTGGGGAATTAATATAGTAACACCACTGGAGGGGTCTGGTGATGACGGAGAGTGAAATGGGAATTAATTTAGTAAACACCACTGGGGGGGTCTGGGTGATGACTGGAGAGGTGACTGGAATTATATAATAACCCACGGAGGGGTCAGGTGATAACTGGGGAGGTGACTGGGAATTATATAGTAACGCCACTGGAGGGGTCTGGGTGATGACTGGGGAGGTGACTGGGGGTGTTGGAATTCTAAGTAACACCACTGGAGGGTCTGGGTGATGACTGGGAATCTGGAAATTTAAAAGTAACACCACTGAGGGTCTGAGTGATGGGCTGGGGAGGTGACTGGGGAAAGGTTTGGAAATTCTATAGTAACACCACTGGAGGGGTCTGGGTGATGACTGGAAATGCTGGGAATTACGTAGTAACCTCATTACAGGGGCTTGGGTGATGGCTAGTGGGGTAACTGGGAATGCTGTGAATTATTATTATTATTTATTTTAGAGCGCCCTTAGTTCCGGAGCGCTGTACATTCTAAGGGATTATATATACCATAGATCAAACAAGTACAAATTTGACAATAACTAAAACTGAACCAGAGGGAGAGAGGGCCCAGCCCCGTGAGGGCCTACAGTCTTCAGGGAGGGAGAAAAGAAACAGGAGGTGAGGGGAAGACATGTTTGCGGGGTGGAGTAATGGAGCGGGGTTATTGTTGGTTATAGGCTCCTGAAGAGATGAGTTTTCAGGTTACCTTTGAGGCTAGCGAGAGTGGTGGTGAATCTGATGTGTTGAGGCAGCGAGTTCCAGAGTGTGGGTGAAGCACAGGAGGAGTCTTATCAGCTCTTCGCAGAACAGTTTCAATGAGGAGAGTAGAGAAGATGGTCCTGCAAGGAGTGGAGGTTGCGTGAGGGGAGGTATCTAGAGATTAGGGCAGAGACTTATGGAGGGGACGGGTTATGGATGGAACTGTGGGTTGAAGCTTTGTCTGATGAGATTGATCTTATTTAGGAAGTGAGTGGCGAAGTCATCTGCTGAGAGGAGAGATGGGGGAGTGGGTGCTGGTGGACGGAGGAGAGCATTGAAGGTGTTGAATAGTTGCCTAGGGTTGTAAGGCAGAGAGAATATGAGAGTGGTGGAGTAATCCTGTTTGGCTGAGGTGAGTGCAGATTTAAACATGTGGAGTGTTTGTTTGTATGAGGCGAAAGTCATCGGTGGAGCAGGTTTTCTTCTAGCGACGTTAGGCCATTCTGGAAGCTCGCCTCAGCTGTTTGGTGGAGTCTGTGTGCCAGGGTTGTCTGTTGATTTTGTTAGTTCACTTGTGGGTGAGAGGGGCGACCAATTCAAGATTGGAGGTGATTTTGTTGTTGTCGAATGTGGTGGCTGCGTCTGGGTCATCAAATGAGAAGATGGTAGAGAGGGGAGCAAGAGAGTCAGAGAGAGTGAGAGGGTTAAGGTTTTGTAGGTTTCTACGGGGGAGCAGTAGATTTGGGCCGTGGTGGGAGGGAGGTGGGGTGGAAATGGAGAAGGTTAGCAGTTTGTGGTCAGAGATGGGTAAAGGAGAGATTGAAAGGTTAGATAGGGGCAGAGGTGGGTAAAAATGAGGCCAAGCATGGGTCCCTCTTTATGAGTGGCCCCAGAGGTCCACTGGGAGAGGCTGAAGGAATTATGTAGTCACACCACTGGTGGGGTCTGAGTTTTGATGGAATCCTTGTGTTGTCAGGTTCCTATAAGGTGTCAGGATGTCGCTGTCTATCTCTCCATGGAGGAGTGGGAGTACATAGAAGAACACAAGGATCTGTACAAGGACATCATGATGGAGGATCCCCGGCCTCTCACATCACCGGGTAAGAGGAGACCTTCATGATTATAGAGGATAAACCAGGTGTGAGGGTCCCCTAGAGTCAACCAGCATCTGGTCATCACATATATACACTGTATTACGTCACTGGGGAAAGGGTTATTATATTGTAGAATAGCGCACAAAAACTTAGGGGGCCCACAGAAGATATTGGATGTACTGGAGTTTTGTGTTGTGGTTGATGTACTGGAGTAGTGCATGCTAGGTGATGGAGTTGGGGGTTGTACCTGAGTGTTGCATGCTGGATGATGGAGTTTGGGGTTGTACCTAAGTGGTGCATGCTGGATGATGCATTGGGAACATCTTGCAGACTCCTTCCTCTTGATTTAAAGAAAAAAATATCCAAGTTTATTACAAAATCAGAGAAAAGATTCAGCGGGGTCACAGAAATACATGGACTAAATTTGAGCCGAATACAACAAAATCCATATAATTCTTTAGCAACTCTTGATATGACCTCAGTGAAATAGCAGGATAATGACCATTTCCCCATCAGGGTCTATGACCATTGGACACCGCTATGCGCCCTAACAATATTATAAAACTACAAAATAAAGAAAACGCAACAACCGTGCCGCCGCATGTGGGGTAGCGGAAGGATTAGTTTAAAGGGCTCCATTCCCCAACTACCACCAGGAAGAGGAAATGCCAGACCAGCTAGGTAGGTCTCTAATACCAGGAGTGCAAAGGCTTTAATAACACCTCCGGGGATAACTGGTTCTGCAGGAATTCCCGCCACACATCGCGTAGATGGAGAATCGAGCCGTCTTTACCACATACCTAGAAGTGTGGATTTGTTCCTGTGGGTAAATTGGACTTTTCATAAAGAAGGGAAACATTCACAGCATTGATCCGTTCCCTCAGAGTCGGAAGATGTCACCATCCAGCAACGAGCCAACGGTTTCTAGGGACAAACAGCAGTTCTACTAAAAGAGAATGTTCCACAATTACAGGGATCAACCGGTAAAAGTCATAATACGGGTCTATGTCAGTGGTTATGAATTTAATGACTGCCAGAAGCTGTTACCACCGGACAGGCCGAGAGGAGATGAGAGAGAGAACCCCAGACCTCTTGGGCACAGGTCAATTTCGATTTTGTTGCGGATGAAAGGAGGACCACAGCATGCAGATAGGACCACATGACCCTCAGAAGAATTGTCACCAGAATACACGTCCAGAAGAGATTAGGGTAATCAGTAGATGTACACATTGTGGATAGACAAAGGCAGGGAGTGGAATCTGAGACAGGAACGCTGAGGCCCAGAAGGAAGCCTCACTAATAACTTGTATTCACACTTTATCTGCCGCACTTATTGCCTGAGGAAGGAAACTCAGCTTTCCGAAACGTCGCATTTGCTGCCATGCAGTACACGGGCTTCGGTCCATAACTGGTCAGCGTGCATACTGGATCTCAAGTGCTTTTCAGCATCAATGTAAAGCTGGGACTTTGCAGCTAAGTACTGGTTCATTACTACTACTGCCATCCCACCTCATCCCTGACCGTAGTGCTGTCATCATCCCAGCCCTCGCCCATCTCTTCAACCTATCATTAACCTCTGGCATCTTTCCTTCCTCCTTTAAACATGCGGCCATCACACCCATCCTTAAGAAACCATCTCTTGACCCCTCCTCTCTGTCCAACTATCGCCCCATCTCACTGCTTCCATTCGCCTCTAAACTCCTCGAGCAGCACGTCTATCTTCAGCTGTCCTCCCACCTCTCCTCCAACTCTCTCCTTGACCCACTGCAATCTGGCTTCCGACCCCACCACTCTACAGAAACCGCCCTAACTAAAGTCACCAATGACCTAGCAACTGCCAAAGCCTCACACCACTACTCTGTGCTTCTCCTCCTAGACCTGTCCTCCGCCTTTGACACTGTCGACCACTCACTCCTCATACAAATCCTCTCCTCCCTCGGCATCACGGACTTGGCCCTTTCCTGGATCTTCTCCTACCTCACTGATCGGACATTCAGCGTCTCTCACTCATGCACCACCTCCTCCCCTTGCCCACTCTCTGTTGGTGTCCCCCAGGGGTCTGTCCTGGGCCCACTACTCTTTTCTATCTACACTCTTGGTCTGGGTCAACTAATAGCATTGCATGGCTTTCAATACCACCTGTATGCTGATGATACCCAACTCTACATCTCCGGCCCAGATATTACCTCTCTACTCTCCCGGATCCCTGTCCTGTCTTTTGTCCATATCCTCCTCCTTCTCCTCACGTCTCCTGAAGCTAAACGTGGAGAAAACTGAATTCATCATCTTTCCACCGTCCAACTCCATCCCTCCACCTGATCTCTCTATCACAGTCAATGGCTACACTCTCTCACCAGCTCCACAAGTCCGCTGCCTTGGGATAACCTTTGACTCCAATCTGTCCTTCAAACCACACATCCAAACCCTGACCTCTGCCTGCCAGCTCCACCTAAAAAATATCTCCCGTATTCGCTCATTCCTCAACTTCGAAAGCACAAAAATGCTGGTCCACACCCTCGTCATCTCCCACCTAGACTATTGCAACATCCTTCCTCTGTGGTCTCCCAGCTAGCACCCTCGCTCCCCTCCAATCCATCCTTAACTCTGCTGCCCGTCTGATCCACCTCTCTCCTTGATACTCCCCTGCCTCTCCCCTCTGCCAATCCCTTCACTGGCTTCCCATTGCCCAGCGAATCCAGTTCAAGTTAGTAACCTTGACCTACAAGACTCTCCATAACCTCTTCCCTCCATACATCTCTGCCTTAATCTCCAGATATCTCTCCTCACACAATCTCCGCTCCTCACAGGACCTTCTTCTCTGCTCTCCCCGTGTCAACTCCTCACATAAACGTCTCCAAGACTTCTCCCGTGCTTCACCCATACTCTGGAACTCGCTGCCCCAACACCTCAGACTCTCCCCCACTCTCACCAGCCTCAAAGGCAACCTGAAAACCCATCTCTTCAGGATTGCCTACAACCAACAATAACCCTGCTGTCACTACACTATCCACAACCATGTCTGCCCCTCACCTTCTGTCTCTTCCCGCCTTCCTTTTAGAGTGTACCAGTTAGTTATTAATTTGTCACCTTTGTACTTGTTTGACCTATGCTATGCATGAAACCTGAATGTACAGCGCTCTGAAAGCAAGGGCGCTCAAAAATAAATAATAAATAATAATAATTCTATGTTGTTCATTGCGACTAATATGCTGTATGAGGACTTATGTGTCTATTAAACATATGTCAAGCGCTTTAAAGCAAAAAGTAAATAAGCCTTTTTCACAATTGAATGTTTAGCCTTGTGTGTTTTTTATAAAATGCACTAATAACTCGTGCCACACCTGTGGAAACGGAAAGAAGAGCCAGTCTGGTAACTGAAACTCTTGACGTCTCATAAGTTTTCAAAACAGAAGCCCTGTATAACTGGAAAATGTATACAACCCCCTGCTGCCTCCACATAGCAGAGTCTAACCCCTGTAGGTCACTCCGGTTATCATTGTCCCACAGCGCAGTTCCCTCCATGTAATATAGTTTTTTCACCTGGTCCCAAAACAGCTTCCTCTAAGGATAGGGTTGGCCCTTAGAGTTCCCTGGGCCAGTGAAAGGGATCCCATAATGTACCATAATGGTCTAGTGTTTGAAGGTAGAGAGGAATGGAAGAGGAGCTCGGACGCTCTAATGGTGTCCCACTTTTCTAATCAAGTGCTGTCCAGTAATACAGGCAGAAGTCATGGAGTGCTGCTCCACCCACATCCCAGGAGCCTTGTAAGACCTGGAGGGGAAATCATGCTCTACTACCATATAAAAAGGATTTCCCAAACCAGAATCGATGCATATCAAACCCCCCCTAGCCCCCAATAACAAAGGGATTGTACCGAATCCTTGTAAAATCGTTGGCGGGATCATTTTAATAAACTCACCCGAGCCATCACCGATAAAGGACGTTTTCCCTACACAGCAATTTTGACTTTAATGAAAGCCAGAAGAGTTTTCAGGTTTAGATCTATGAGTTCTAGTGAAGACCTGGAGATCATAACCATTAGATAAGAACAACAGAAACCCACTTCAAGGGCAAGTAAACTGAAGTTGGCGAAGGGGCGGACACGTCAATAGGTATAATACAGGATTTACTCCAATGTATCCGAAGAATCGACTGCTGATCAAAACTGTCCACCACCTCTAGCGCCAAAAGCAAAGGGATGTCCGGATCCTGTAGATACAGAAGGGCGTCGTTGGCAAAGAGACTGTTTTCATGAAGACCATTGGTAATATATACAGAGATTAACAGGTCTTGTCTGATTTTCAAGCGGGCTAAACCAAAATATGAAATCTCCAGGATCTAGACCGAGTAACATCTGACCACTGCAGATGCCATAACACAGGAGAATGATCAGAGGCTGACCTAGATAGGAACAGTGGGAAACATATGGGAGTAGCTGTGACCGAGGGAGCAGTAAATCTATCCCAGACAGAGGGGACATGATAACGGGACTAAATATGTAGCAGAGTCTGCTCAGATAGTCAAAATAGCTGGAAAAATGGCCGCCGGGCTCCATCTTTATCAGAAGCCCGTCCTGGTTCCAGAGTACAGACACAGGACAGGCTGACTGGTGTTACAGGGCATGTGTCAGTCTGACCTGCGGGGTGCGGGACGGCTAAGCTCACTGCTCTGGGTCATCCTGTCTCCTCAGAAAAGGTCCCAGCTAAGTAATCAGCGGATGGTAATCAGCGGGTAGTAATCAGCGGGTAGTGCTGCCATGGGGGTGTCCCCTACTTCCCTGTGGGCCAGTCCAAGCCTGTGTGTATGTGTTCACATATACAGTGTATGAAGGAAATAATGATTTGATCCCTTGCTGATTGTGTAAGTTTGAGATGAACAGTCTATAATTTTAAATCAGAAAAACAACAGAACTGCTGCTAATTCCTAGCAGACAGCTCCCAGCTTTTTTGGCTAGGAAAAAAAAAATGTTTTGTGCATCAAGGGGCAAAAATAGCACAGGAACGACGCGTCAGGCATTTCGTGCTAAATGCATTTCATCAGGTTCACAGACAGGGGGCAATCTATCCTCCTTCAATAGTAGCACAATCAACCGCATGGTTAAAACACACATTAAGAGGTTCTAAAAAGCATAAATATATAAATCCTAAAAAAATTTCTAAAATACAATTACAAATGTCTATACAATTATCAGTTTATCACATATAAATATATTTATAAGAGAGAAAAAAAACAACAAAAACTAAACAACTAAAATACCTATGTATGTCACCACTAGAAAGATGACCACCTCCTCTAAGTATATCCATATCACTAAATCCATTATAAAGGAATTTGTAAAAATGAATTATTTCATAATATACATAATATTAATGCACTAGGGAGCGCCTCTGCTGTGTTTTCTTCTATAGCCTATAATTTTAAGGGGAGGATCAAACAAAAAATACAAAATTTTATAACTTATAGAAATTGTGCTCCTCTGAGTAAATCCATATACTAAATCCCTTCTGGAAGAAAAAGATTATATTTCAATATACCCTTTTAAGCAAGCAGCAGAGGTTTTTTGTAGTTGATGATGAGGTTTACGCATATGTCGGGAGGAATTTGGGTTCACTCCTATTTGCAGATCATCTTTAAATCATTAGGATTTTGAAGCTGTTACTTGGCAACTCAGAGTTTCACCTCCCTCCATAAGTTTTCTATGAAATCAAGGTCTGGACACTGGCTTGGTCACTCCCTGACCTCAATGTGCTTCTCTTTGAGCCACTCCTTTTTGCCTTGGCTGTATGTTTTGGGTCATTGTCTTGCTGGAAGGCCCAGCTCCGACCTATTTGTAATGTCCTGGCGGAGGGAAGGAGGTTGTCACTCAGGATTTTACGGTCCATCCCTCCATCCATTGTCCCATAGATGCGGTGAAGTAGTCCTGTGCCCTTAGCAGAGAAACACCCCCAAAACATCACATTCCCTCCTCCATGCTTGACAGTGGGGACGGTGTTCTTTGAGTCATAGGCAGCATTTATCTTCCTCCAAACACGGCGAGTTGAGTTAATGCCAAAGAGCTAAATTTTCATTTCATCTGACCCCAGCGCCTTCTCCCAATCACTCCCAGAATCCTCCAGGTGTTCATTGCAAACTTCAGGTGGGCCTGCACATGCACCTTCTTGAGCAGGGGGACCTTTCTGGCACTGCAGGATTTTAAACCATTACGGTGTAATGTGTAACCAATGGTTTTCTTGGCAACTTTGGTCCCAGCTGCCTTGAGATCATTTACAAGTTCCTCTATTTAGTTTTAGGCTGATCTCTCACCTTCTCATGATCAAGGATCCCCCATGAGGTGAGATTTTGCACGGTGCCCCAGATCGATGGCGTCTGACAGTCATTTTGTATTTCTTCCATTTTCTTACTATTGCACCAACAGTCATCCCCTTCTCCCCCAGCGTCTTACTTATGGTTTTGTAGCCCATTCCTGCTTTGTGCAGGTCTATGATCTTGTCCCTGACATCCTTAGAAAGCTCTTTGGTCTTGCCTATGTTGTAGAGGTTAGAGTCTGACTGAGTCTGTGAAGTCTTTTATAAAGGTGACTATGTAAGACAGCGTCTGTAATGCAGAGAACAAGGTGATTAGGAGTCTAACTGGTCTGTAGGAGCCAGAACTCTTAATGGTTGGTAGGGGATCAAATACTTATTTCTCTCAGCAAAATGCAAATATATTTTTATCATTTATACAATGTGATTTTGTGGATTTTATTTTGGATATTTTCAGTTTTAAAATTAACCTATGTATGTATTATATATATGTGTGTACTAACAGAAAAAGGGTTCATAAGAGATACATTGGCTAGGTCTATAAATATCAAGAAACGTCCAGATTTAGTCAGGTAATATGTCCTATTCTCATTATGGCCTATTATCTTACTCAGACCACTCTCCATTGATTACACTAAGCAAAAAACACGCATGTAGAGAGTATATAGTAAAAGGTTAACATTATATCTTTATTTATATCACAATTTAAAAAATATTATTAAAAAAGATAGAGGTGAACATTTAAACCCCAAAGGAACTGCAGGCCCATAACAAATCCTACTCATATTGAATATAACACGATGTAATTTTATATACTGTTATGTACAGATCCCGTATGTATTTAACATATCAAAAAACATAGATGTATCTCCAATAATATACAATATGTTAAATAACACAGGTGCATACATGCATAGTGTTCAATATACATATATGGTATTAAAAATGCATATAAACATAATAATTTCTTAGTGTTTATCTACTGTGCATGCTCCCTATGCCTGTAATACATAAAGACCATAAGAGGTTCATACCGGGTTCGTACCGAAATATAAGGGCCAGCACCCCGACGCGCGTTTCGCGTTCTTCCTCAGGGGGTATAAGTATTGGCTAAGTCTGTAACCTGATAATACACTAAACCTCCAAACAAACTTTCTCTAAATCACTAGTTATGATAATGTTGCTCAAAATTATATCAATACACCAAAGAAAAACTGAGGACTGAATGCCAAATATTAAATTATCAAAAACTTCTTTCAAAACTAAAAATCCAAATACAATACCAAATAATGAAAATAATAAAACGGGACGACAGCGACGTGGTACAGGTGCCACAACATATGGAGACAGTATACATAGTGGGTAACTTTCTTTCTGATTTTGGTCACATATTATGTCATGTACCAATTAGCAACTATCATTAGTTAGCAAACCACACAGGAATAGGAGGATACAACCGAAATGAAATAATCCTAAATATTCATCTTACCCATAGTAGCAAGCTCCACATGAGTAGCACCTGATGCCCCAATGCACGTTTCACCAATGCTTTCTCAGGAGGTATATGCATGTGTGTGTATATACATATATATGTGTGTTCCGGCCCTGCTCCCGTCATCTCCTCATGGTTCGGCCCCGCTCCCGTCATCTCCTCATGTTCCGGCCCCGCTCCCGTCATCTCCTCATGTTCCGGCCCCGCTCCCGTCATCTCCCTATGTTCCGGCCCCGCTCCCGTCATCTCCCTATGTTCCGGCCCCGCTCCCGTCATTTCCTCATGGTTCGGCCCCGCTCCCGTCATCTCCTCATGTTCCGACCCCGCTCCCGTCATCTGCTCATGTTCCGGCCCCGCTCCCATCATCTCCATGTTCCGGCCCCGCTCCCGTCATCTCCTCATGGTTCGGCCCCGCTCCCGTCATCACAACATGGTCCGGCCCCGCTCCCGTCATCTCCCCATGTTCGGGCCCCGCTCCCGTCATCACATCATGTTCCGGCCCCGCTCCCGTCATCTCTCATGTTTTCCCGGCGCCAAAGACGTCGCATCAATCTCCCATGTTCCGGCCCCGGTCCGTATGTCCTAGTCATGGTTCCGGCCCTGTTCCCATCATCGCATCATGTTCCGGCCCCGTTCCCATCATCACATCATGTTCCGGCCCCGTCCCGTCATCCTCATGTTCGGTCCCCGCTCCCGTCATCACTCATGTTCCGGCCCCGCTTCCCGTCATACATTCATGTTCCGGCCCCGCTCCCGTCATTCACTCATGTTCCGGCCCCGCTCCCGTCATCACCATCATGTTCCGGCCCCGCTCCCGTCATCTGCCTCATGTTTTTGTCCACTACTCATCTGTAATCAGGTACATAGATAACTGTGATACTGATTTGGCTCTATACTGCCATGGATATAGGCGATAAGCCCCGGAGACACCATGTCTGCTCTGTGGTCTCCCGGGGTCTTCTGTGATGTGTGTATGTGTGTTTGTATATACATATATATGTGTGTTCCGGCCCTGCTCCCGTCATCACATCATGGTTCAGCCCCGCTCCCGTGATCTCCTCATGGTTCGGCCCCGCGCCCGACATCTCCTCATGGTTCGGTCCCGCTCCCGTCATCTCCTCATGTTCCGGCCCCGCTCCCGTCATCATCATCATGTTCCGGCCCCCGCTCCCGTCATCTCCCTATGTTCCGGCCCCGCTCCCGTCATCTCCCTATGTTCCGGCCCCGCTCCCGTCATCTCCTCATATTCCGGCCCCGCTCCCTTCATCTCCTCATGTTCCGGCCCCGCTCCCGTCATCTACACATGTTCCGGCCCGCTCCCGTCATCTCCTCATGTTCCGGCCCCGCTCCCGTCATCTCCTCATGTTCGGGCCCCGCTCCCGTCATCACATCATGTTCGGGCCCCGCTCCCGTCATCACATCATGTTCGGGCCCCGCTCCCGTCATCACATCATGTACGGGACACGCTCCCGTCATCACATCATGTTCCGGCCCCGCTCCCGTCATCACATCATGTTCCGGCCCCGCTCCCGTCATCTGCTCATGTTTTTGTCCATACATCATCGTGTAATCCGTACATAAAGAGTAAATGTGATACTGGATTTGGCTTATACTGAGGGGATATAGAGCAGATAAAGCCCCGGAGACACCATGTCTGCTCTGTGGTCTCCCGGGGTCTTCTGTGGTGTGTGTATATAAATATGTATATACAGAGCGGAAAAAAGTATTTAGTCAGCCACCAATTGTGCAAATTCTCCCACTTAAAAAGATGAGAGGCCTGTAATTAACATCATAGGTTGACCTCAACTATGAGAGACAAAATGAGAAAACAAATCCAGAAAATCACATTGTCTGATTGGGAAAGAATTTATTTGTAAATTATGGTGGAAAATAAGTATATGGTCACCTACAAACAAGCAAGATTTCTGGCTCTCACAGACCTGTAACTTCTTCTGTAAGAGGCTCCTCTGTCCTCCACTCATTACCTTTAGTAGTGGCCCCTGTTTGAACTTGTTATCACTATAAAAGAGACATGTCCACAACCTCAGTCACACTCAAAACTCCACTATGGTGAAGACCAGAGAGCTGTTGACGGACACCAGAAACAAAATTGTAGCCAGCCACCAGGCTGGGAAGACTGAATCTGCAATAGGCAAGCAGCTTGGTGGGAAGAAATCTACTGTGGGAGCAATAATTAGTAAATGGAAGACATACAAGACCACTGATAATCTCCCTCCATCTGGGGCTTCACGCAAGATCTCACCATGTGGGGTCAAAATAATCACAAGAACAGTCAGCAAAAATCCCAGAACCACCCGGGGGACCTAGTGACCTGCAGAGAGCTGGGACCAACGTAACAAAGGCTCCCATCAGTAACACACTATGCCGCCAGGGACCCAGATCCTGCAGTGTCAGACGTGTCCCCCTGCTTAAGCCAGTACATGTCCGGGCCTGTCTAAAGCTTGCTAGAGAGCATTTGGATGATCTGCGAAAGCTTCAAACGATAAAACCCCTGTAATAGACATAAAGGGTTCCTGTGAATTTTAATCCAACAGGATTGTTATTTGCCAAGTGTACGCCTCCTCCGGAGTTTAAAGAAGACAGAGTGGTCCCCATTCTCAACCTGAAGCCTGGGGGGTAGATCATGGTGTATTTAAGGCCACGGTTTCTCAGCCTTCACTGAAAAGAACTGGGAACGTCTCCTCTAAATCTCCACTTAGAAGTCCAGATAGATGTGAAATCAAACATTTTTGAACAGGATGGGACTCCTCTCACGTATTAGACTAAGCAAAATGTCTCTGTCCCCGTAATTTAGGAATTTAGGGTGACATATCTCAACATGCCAACGCCAGTTTTTAGGTCTATTTTGCATCAAAACCACTTTTGACGCCATATTCTTTGTGTAAATGAACTATCGTACACCAAAACTAGGAGCATTATACGCCAGGCATGACACTTTCTAATGCGCCTAAATATGGTGCACTGTGCAACCCCGTCACGCAGTGTTCCTATTGAGACGCATTACATATGTTATGCGCCTCCATCGGGCAATGCGCCTCAATAGGCGCATTACATATACTACCAATGATATGCTATGCGCCGCGAGTTGCAAAATGCGCCTTTTTAGGCGCGTTAAGTTTTCTATGCAAGGTATACCTGACGCCAGTTTTTTAGAAAGTATCGGACTTTCAGGCGCACTTTACACTGATTTAATGCGCCTAAAACTGGCATGGATATGCCACTTTTCGGACATGTCACCCTTAGTCATAATTGTGTGAGGTGGGGCCCCTGGGACTGTGACTATGGGTAAAATACGATGTGCCCTCCCAATAGCAAAAATGAACGAGTAACTGTTTCTATCTGAGCTAACAACCAGCAGTGACTCCATGAAGGACTCTGGGTGATTCCACTCATCCCCCGCTTGGAGTCCAATGAACCTGAGATTACAACGACAAAAGGGGATCAGTTGATCTAGGCGCTTGATTTTGTTGTGAGGTCAGATAGTTTGATCTTCACTGGGATGACTCTGTCTTCTAGGCCACTCACCTGCTGTTTAACCTCAGTAACTCTGTTCCTGATGACCGGAGCATCCTGACGTAGCAACAAAATGTCTATTTTTTTTCTCGATTTTGTTAAGTCGGTGACAACTCTGTATTGTGTGTCAGTGCTCTTCAGGTTTTTAGAGGAGATTTTTTTTTTTTTAACCTAGGGTGGACGCAGAAGAAGGATGATTGTTGCAGGCTGAGATCTGCAACAGTCACTTCCCCGTGTTTCTTGGGAGAGGCCATAAGAAAAGATAGTAGTAGTTAGAGCAGATGGGTGCACAATGGTAAGCATAGAGCAATACCACCAAGTACCCACTCAGTAGTAGCCTAGGCTTTTTCCAGGGAACACTAGTAACTCAGCGGAAAGTCCTAAAGTCCAAACCTAGTACAGAAGTAAAAGCAGGGCAGAGAATGAACGTCTCCAGAGCAACGTTCACAAGCAGGATATACAAACAGTAGATGCTCTGTATTGACTCCCATATTTCTCTCTGATGTTACCTCTGAGCTACAGAGCTGGCATTGACTGCAGTAGGAGCAGCAAGGAGAGATGTTAGCTCGGCAACAGGAGGAGCATCGGTGTCTGAGATACCGCAGTGCAGGTCCACTAAGGTTTCCCGAAGCAGAAGAAATTGCCAAATCCCTGTTTTTTTGCACCAGAGTCCAAAGAATCCAGATTTTCTAGGAGGAGGGTGTAGTAGTCCTGAAGCCAAGATGGTGAACTCACCATGGTCTAAGGTGTCTGTCATGGCTACTCGCCATCACTCTGCCGTGACTTTGCAAGCCTACTAGGCAACCGTTACATTTTCACAACAGAGAGTTCCCAGGATAGCAGCAGAGGAGCCCAAGTGGTCTGGATGTGGAGAGGAGCACAATAGAAGCAGATGGAGTTAGTGGAAGCCCCGCACGACTCCTGGAACAACAGACACAAGTTAAGGCTTCACCTTTTTAGCCCTACTAGGCCGCAATCATAGTTATGGCAGAGTGCTGAATAGACGACAGCAGAGGAGCCCAGGCCAACTGGATGTGGAGAGCAGCAGGAAAGCGCAAATTTAGGCCGCTGCTTTTCAGGTCAATAGGGCAAGCTCACAAATTTGCTGGACTGAGTTCACAGGGCCTCCTGATGGTGTGGAGACAGTACAGAGGTGGGGGGGGATGATGATGCAGAAGTTAAAGGAGCCTGCAAATAACCAGTTGACTGCCCAGAACAAGTGGCCGCAAATCTAGCCGGCGGCTTTTTGGGGATAACCGGCCACAAATCAACCACTGGATTGGAGCGGTTTCCAGTTAGGACCCTAAAAGGTGAGTATTTAGGACAGAATAGGCCCAGATGTATTACCTCATTACTCTCTCTTAATCAACCTCTCGCTTGTCTTCCTTTACCAGATTTGTGGCAAACACCAGTAGTATATTTATCACTTCACACGGCCAAGCCTCCTTTCTAGACACTATTGACAATTATCTATAGAAACACTAAAAGTATCTAAAAGACAGAAGAAATCTAACACACGGTCTGTACAGTGGTTGTATAATATATGAGACCCCGGGTTATTGACGAGCTGCTCTTTGTGATACATGTTATGTGGAAATAGGAATAGGAAAACCTCATATCTTGATTTGATCATTTTATGGAATTTTTTACATTAAATTATTTTGGGTGAAAACTTTTGTTTCTTTCCAGATGAAGACTCCAATCATGAAGGAGAGCATAATCCGTCACAGATCGACAAATCTAGACCTGGACATAGACCGGCCGAAATGTTTCCATGTTCTGAGTGTGGGAAACAATTTATAACAGAATCTCATCTTTCCCTGCACAAGAAAAGTCACAGAGATGAAAGGACATTCTTATGTTCCGAATGTAGGGACTCTTTTAGCAAAAAGTCAGATCTTATTAGACATAAGAGAAGTCACACAGAGAAGCAGCCATTGTCATGCTCTGAATGTGGGAAGTATTTCATCAATAAATCAAAACTTATTGCACATAAGAGAAGTCACACAGGGGAGAAGCCATTTTCGTGTCCTGAATGTGGGAAATGCTTTAGTAGGAAATCATATGTTAAGGAACATCTAAGAAATCACACAGGAGAGAAGCCGTTTACTTGTTCAGAATGTAAGCAGTGCTTCAGCACGAAATTAAGTCTGCTTACTCATGAGAATAGTCACACAGGGGAGAAGCCATTTTCTTGTTCAGAATGTGGGAAATGCTTTAGGTATAAATGTTTGCTTGAGAAACATCAAAGAAATCACAAAGGGGAGAAGCCATTTTCATGTTCAGAATGTAGGAAATGCTTTAGTTTTAAATTTCTTCTTGAGAGACATCGAAAAAGTCACACAGGGGAGAAGCCATATGCATGTTCAGAATGTGAAAGGTGCTTTCCTAGCAAAACACATCTTACTGAACATCTAAGAATTCACACAGGAGAGAAGCCATATTCATGTACAGAATGTGGGAAATGCTTTAGCTTTAAAGGTGTTTTTGAGAGACATCAGAGAATTCACACAGGGGAGAAGCCTTATGTATGTTCAGAATGTGGGAAATGCTTTAGGTTTCAATTTCATCTTGACCTTCATCAGAGAATTCACACAGGAGCAAAGCCATTTTTTTGCTCAGAATGTGGAAGGAGTTTTACCTGTTATTCACATCTTGCAAGACATCTAAGAACTCACACGGGAGAGAAGCCATTTACTTGTTCAGATTGTGGGAAAAGTTTTAGCAAGAAATGTAGTCTTGTTAAACATCAGAGAACTCACACAGGGGAGAAACCAGTGTTGTAGTTCTGACAAGTCCAATGTATTCATGAGATACGCGCTCCCCGCGCCCACTCACCAGTGATTGACCTTGTTCATCCTATTATTGGGCATAGGAAGAAAGCTTCCCATCAGCAGCAGGTGGCCGGGGGATTCTGCAAATGATGAAATTTTCAAGCATCTAGCTCCATTCTGTGGCAGGTGGGGGGAGAGGGGAAGTTTTGAAAGCAAAGTGTTTTTAGCCTCATGAAGCCTCCCAAGTGCATTTAGTGCAGCAGAACATTTCTCAGACCCCAGTAATAATCTCACTGATAGAGGCCGAGGCGGGTAGTGCAGAGACTCCTGTGCTGGGCACTAACACTCCAGAATAAATCCAGATGTTGTCAGTACTATGTGTCCATTTTTTATCACATGCATTTCATTAGCATATCACATGCCATTAACATGACTTATCCTTGCTGGTGTTGTATATCACCGTTGCGTACTCTACATCAGACTCTTGCCTCCTAGCGCTGCATGAAGCTGCAATAAATGACCTGTGAGATTACAAAATAAACCAATTCAAAAAAAAACTAGGTCGGCTTGTCTGTCACTCAGTCGGCAGGGCGGAGAACAGAGACATAGATACACTGGAGTCACAACTCCATGCAGAGAGACAATGGTATAAGAGAAATTATACAGAGGCCAACTTTACCGGGGAAAAAAGGTTGGGATGAAGTTTATAATTTTCCGGACAAACAGAAATTTCCGTTGCTTTTAGATCACGGTTTATCTGAAACTTTTCACCCGCCTTTCTCTTATCTTTTGATAATACAATTTTTTTTTAAATTTTTCTATGGCGATTGGGTGATTGCTGAAAACATTCCTTTTACTTAAATTCCCAAAAATCTTTAGAACCATCTTCTAGAACCATTTTAATTAAATGCTTTAATAATGACTGTCTGATTTACCCAGTGATATTTAGCAAATTAATTATTTTGCAAAACAAAAATAATGTGAAGTTGACTGCTTGGGTATCGTGAAGAATGTTTTTTTTTGGGAAAAATTTTTTTTGTATATGTTTAAAAGTCCCCGGGGGTATTTGCAAATTTAAAAAAAAAATGTAAAAAACTGTGATGATTTAAATGTTGCCACAGCCCCAACCCCCTGATAAAAATTGTATGATTAACCAAAATAAGGGAATTTGAAAATTGAATAACTTGATGTCAGGCGTAAATTTCGGGGAAAAAAAAGTCCTTTTCTGATTTTAATTTGGAAAACCATCAAACCAGGAATAATTGGGGGTTTTTATAGCGACGACATATGGGGGCTAATTATAGGATGTTGTTATAGACTTTCCCCCGGTATCTGCAAAAAAGGAAGGAGAACACTATTTCCTGGGTTTTTCCCCCAATAAAATCGATCTAAGTCAGTGTGTGTGACCCAAAATAAGAAAAGACAAGGAAAAACCCGGCTTTTCAGAAAGTCTTGGCCCAACCCTCATAAATTAAAGGGAACTCAAGGCAACACGGGTTCCATTGGGGTCTGAACTAAAGACAATGCAATTGCGTGGCAGTGTGGGAGCTGAGAGGATTGGACTTAACTAAACTCCCCCCCGGGGTTGAATTCAAGAATTCTACGCAAATTTAAAGGGAAACCCCCAGTTTTTGGCGGGTGGTTGGGGGAAAATACAGGTCAGAGCCCAGAGCCCCCCCCGACAGAATGTTTCTGTAGTGGAGGAGGGCTCGGCTTCTGTGTCTGTGCTCCCTGGATTAACCTGTGTGTGCCTGTCCCCCCTGCTCTTACACAAATTGAGGAGAGAAAAGGTGAGGCTGACAGCATGCCCCTGTGTTTACAAACATGATGTATCTGGGAGCTCTGACTATACTAATAGAAAAGATAGGGGGGGATGTGAAAAGGTTTTTTATCTCTCCCTGCTTGCTGTTTTGGGACAATCGTGTTATAGAATCCCTTTTACAGTGCCTTGTCGTTCGGGGGGTTTTTTGTTTTCTTGAGATGTGGAAATTTTTTGCTAAGCAGGGGGGTTTGGAAACTGCATCCCCTTTGCTCTGCTATTAGCATACACAGCTTCACAGACCTCTGCACACTCATAGATCAGCCCTCTCCCTGTTGTCTCCTGACTGTGGAGAGAAGCAAGATCTAGGCAGGCACACACAGGGTTAACTCTGGCAGCAAACCCCCTCGTCCTCCACCTGATGTATAGAAGGAGAGCTGTCGTGTGCTAGGGGAGGGGGAAGAGGGGGGAGAAGAGTCAGACAAGAAGCCCCCCTCAATTTAAAAAACCTATGTAACAGTGACATTGAAGTGGCTGAAAGCCTGTCGTGAGACAACTCCTTTAACAATTATGGCGCCCAACGTGGGGCCCGAACCAAAACCCTGAGAATAAGAGTCTCCTTCAACTATCGACTGGGTGCTTTTTTCTGGGTATCTCCCATTCCCAACAGATGAACAGCATGACTGTACTCAGTTTATGTGGGATGAGGTAGCGGGTTATCGATCAGCTATTAGAAAACCCTGATGTGAAGTTCTTTGTAGATGGTATGGTATACCCTTTGATAGAAGGTTTACACAAATTTTGCAGTATCACTGTGAAAATGAAGCCCCCCCTTCAGTACCCAAAAAGTGAAATAAAAAGCATTGGAAGAGGGCTGACCACCAGACTGCCAATATATATACAGGTTCTCGCTGTACCTTTTGGGATCGCACATGATTATGACCCCAAATGGAAAGCAAGATAGTTTCATACAACAAATGGACGGTCTATTAAAAATAGAAAACAATTTGATAGAAGTATTTCCCCTGCCTAGTCATCAAGGTAACATTTCAGACCCCATGAAGCAAGAAAAAACCACATAGCTGATCAAACAGCTAAAGCAGCAGCCCAAACCAAGGTGAAAAACCCGGCTGTCATTGCCGTAGCGCTGCAAGAAGAAACACCACAGCCGATTCGGGATTTTAATATCCTGAAAAAAATTGCAAAAACAGAGAGCGAAGAAAAGAAGATTTGGTGTGAGAAGGATGACACACTAACATCAGAAGTATTTTGGGCAGTTGGAAAGAGACTCTGTCTTCCAAAGACTCTTCATCCTGTTATGGCCCATGCAGTGCATGGAGTCACACACCGGTCAAAGACTGTCATGGCCGAACTGGTTAACAATTTTTGGTGTGTCCCTGGATTAACAACTGTTCCTGCCAACTACACTCAAAGCTGTATGCTGTGCGCAAGAAACAATGTGGGAAGAACATTGAAGACCGACCCCACAGTATTATACTATCCTTTCCAGAGACTATAAATTGACTATTGCAAAAAAGCCTTGAGTAGAAAAATGGGACTATGTTAATGTCTGCATTGATATTTACTCTGGATGGCACAAAGCATTCCTGATTGCCAAAGCGACTGCTCAAGCTACAGCCAAGAAGTTGCTATCGGAAATAGTGTGCAGTTATAATGTTGTGTAGTTATAATGCCATTGGAGGATATCTCTTCATGATTACATGGATGTTTATACTACTATTTGGAGCAGGAATGTGAAAGAAATAAGATGGGAGAGAATGTGGATTTACAGACATATCCAGAATGATAAAGAAAAGGAGAGAAGAAGAGAGAAAGAATAAACCCTTTTTTTTCCCCACTGCATTGAATTTAATGATGTATTTGTATCAATTATATGGTTGTAGTTTATATTTTATATTGTATTTGTGTATTCATATATATCATATATATGCTTATTTTGTATTACGTTTGCACTTATAATGACCTATATTAATCATGTTTGTATGGTTGTGTATATTGATTATTTATTGCACATCTGCACGTACCAGGTTATGTTTTTATTGAGTATGGACATATGTTCACTATGTAGATATTGATTATTTGACGTTATGATTAATGTCATGGTATATACTTATTATGTATACGTTTAATGTGCACATATTGATCATGTATATAAATTTTTTTAATTACAATGATAATTATATTTGTATATATTGATTATGTATTGAAAAAATCTTTATACATATATGTATTTATGCATAACTTAATTATTGATAGAGCCTGGTATATCGAGTCATTTATAACTTAATATTTTCATAAGCACTTGCACTTTATTTTTGTCACTAGCACTATTGCACTTTTCACTTTCACTAATTGGTGTTTGTTACGGTTTTGTTAGCATGCTTTATTGTGTTCACTAAATTTTTTTTAAATATACGTGTTTTATAAATATTTCCCAGTCTCTGTCTTTTGCCTCTGTATGCTGCTCTCACATTGTGCGCGTATGTATGTGCGCGTTCGCTGTTTGATGCTGGTTCTCCTGCTGTCTGCCACGCGTGCGTGGTTCATCTGGTGGGCTGCGGGTGTGGGCGGAGAGTGGGGGTGGCTCGGCGTGCTATGGCGGTAGCGCATTCGGCTTAATTTATGCCTCTTATGGCGTATTTGCTCTTTAAGATGTAGCTTTTGAATAGGTATTTCTGCTCCTGATTGTTTTTTCCTTCATTGGTGATTCCTTTATATACTGGCAAGGGCATTTGGTTGCTAACCCCCGGACGAAGCGCATGGCGAAACTCGTGTTGGGGCGCAATGTGATGCTCCCTATACCTTCATTCTACACTGGTTTATTTTCAGGTCAGGTGTTTATAATACTTTTACATGTTATTTGACATATATGGGGTATATTTTATACAAAGGAGGAGAGGGGTGGTAGTACAGCACTGGAGCGGAGATCTCAAAATTAAAATCCAAATTCCTTTATTGAGAATCCATTAAAAACTTTCACACTGTAGTGCATAGTCTGAAGCGTTTCGGGTGACGCACCACCCTTAATCATAGCCAGGCTATGATTAAGGGTGGTACGTCACCCAAAAGGCGTCAGACTATGCACTACAGGTGTGAAAGTTTTTAAGGGATTCTCAATAAAGGAATTTGGATTTTAATTTCGACATCTCCGCTCCAGTGCTGTACTACCACCCCTCTCCTCCTTTGCTGCTGTTCATCTCCTCTGGATGCTGTACGCGCACGGACGGATCTCGCTGACTACAAATTGGTGAGCTGGCTATACTTTTTTCTTACCATATTTTATACAACCCTGGCCACATAATGTATATTTTTAAGTGAGTGGTGCGGATGCACACTTGCTTTTGTGCGGGTACTATTGCTACTATTTTAAAGTTTGTATTTGATATTTTATATTTGTGATTTAATAAAGACTCTTTTTAATTGAATATAGTGGTTGGTGTTGTAGGTGTTTTTCGACTACACTCAAAGTGTATGCTGTGCGCAAGAAACAATGTGGGAAGAACATTGAAGACCGACCCCACAGTATTATACTATCCTTTCCAGAGACTATAAATTGACTATATGCAAATGCCTTGTGTAGAAAAATGGGACTATGTTAATGTCTGCATTGATATTTACTCTGGATGGCACAAAGCATGATTGCGAAAGCGACTGCTCAAGCTACAGCCAAGAAGTTGCTATCAGAAATAGTGTGCACTTCCGGTTCCTGCGCTGATGGTGTAGGGAGCATTGCTCGTGCACTCCCCGGTCTCCACCACCAAACCTGCATAGAAGCCGTTTAAAACTACTGCACAAATGCCCGAATGACATGGGACTCCAGCGGGCAGAGGCAGGAGCCTGAGCGGAGCCTTGCAGAGCAGGAGGAAGTGAGTGCCGGCCCCAGAGATCCGCATCGCACTGCCAGCTATCGCGGCAAGCAGGAGATTCTGCGGCCCCGGGTAGAGCCAGCGGAGCAGTGAGAAATGCAGCGACGCAGGCAGACGGGCTAAAAAACAGTCTGTGAGCAGCAGGAGGTACTGTTGTTGATGGAGACACAGCTCGGGGCAAAAGAGAGCGGTGTATATAGCATCTCAAGAGGGAGTGGAAAAGGGCACCAAAAATCATCCCTAGCGGCCATCTTGTCCGGGACCCCCAGTGACTCAGCTCTCACTGCCCTGAAATACTTGGCAGCCTGAAGGGCAACGGGGGAAAGTAAAGGAGATGGAGAAAGGACACCAGGAGAAAAGGGGAAGGCCGAGCAAGTGTACCTAATAAGCACTACTTGCCCTTCAAGGGTCTATGTGGCCACAAGAGGAGTGTCACAGCCACACATAATCTAGCCGGGCCATCATTTGGGCACTTCCCTCACCTTATTCTATAAGACAGCTATAATGTTAGACGGTCTATAAGCAGTGAGATCTTGTGCGCACACAGGGGCAATACCTGTGTTACGTCACTTCTGCTATTTGGACTCGGGACATAACCATATCTAAATCACTTCTCCCTCTTTAAGGATATAATACGGACTCTGCATATTCACAAACTCTGCATATATCTGTAGTACTTGTCCAGCAATATTCACAAACATCAATTGCCTCTTAATAATAACGGTAGCACAAATGGCGCCAGTTACTAGAAAAAAAAAAAGGGGCCACAAACAAGCCTGAATCAGACCAGGTTGATACAAGTGCCTCTGAGGGAGAAACACACGAACACGACAGCAAATCCCCCCCAAATTAAAATAAACTACAAAAAACTTGCAAACGAAGTAGCAAAGAAACCACTGCCCATGCTACAGGACGTGCTAACGAAACAACTACTAGCCACAATCTGCAAGAGGAGATGAACAAGCAGGGAGAACTTCAAGAAGAACTTGAACAAAGGGTGTCCATTATGGAGGATGAACTCTCTGACTTGCATACAAAAATAAATGACCTCACGGAAACAAACAAGCTGATCTCCAATAAATTGGATGATTTGGAGAATTGTTCACGAAGGAATAATTTTCCGATCATAGGGCTTCCAGAAAAGATCCCTCGAGTCAATTGAAAAAAATATGCGAAAAAGAGTAAGCGGTGGCGTTAAACCTTGAGGGTGTTTGTAAAGTGGAAAGGGCTCACAGAGTTGGCCCAGAAAAAATGACAAATACAAAAGGAAAAGATGGTCGCCCTGATCTCTCAAGTCAGGTCTGTAATGGTCCGCGGTGGTGGATCTGCTTGACCACCGCAAGCGATGGTGGAAGCTCACACCAGGGAGCGGAATCTAAGTAGGTCCTGGTATTCCCCAGAGCCCACCACAAAGCGGGATGGACTTGCTGCGGCGGGAATCTACTAGGTCGCTTCCAATGGCGGAACTTGCTTGCGGTGGCGGCCAAGGGTAGGCGAGGTACAGATTCGTCAGGCAGGCTCGTAGTCAGGGGCAGGCAGGAAGGTCAGGGCAGGCGGCAGAGATTCGAGGTCAGGAACGTAAGCAAGAGGGTGCGGTACACGGCAATCAAGACAAGACTTCTGGAACGCTTTCTCAGTAGGCAATGAGCACTAAAGATCCGGCAAGGCTGCCAGGAAGAGGCAGGCTTAAATAGGGACAGTGCCTGGCAATGGCCAATTACCGGTGCACTGGCCCTTTAAATCTAACACTGTCGGCGCGCGCGCCCTAGGGGGCGGAGGCCGCTCGCCGAGGGACAGAGACGGACGGGGCAGGAGCGTGGCCAGGTAAGTGAACTTGGGCACTGACAGGAGAGCGAGCGGACCCCCCACCCGACGTGCAGGACGGGACGCCGCTCAGCATTGGGGCACGGATGCGCCTGTGACCCGGGGCGAGGGTCGCAGGGGCGTCCGTGACAAGGTCATTGCAAAATAGAGTATAACGATAAAGAAAACATCCTTCGGAGGTTTAAGAAATGAGGGCTCCCACATCCTTATTTTCAATGACTACTCAGCCAAGGTATCCCAAAAATGGAAGGTCTTCAGCAAACTTTGCTCCACGTTTTTTACGGAAAAAGTCAAATTCCAAGATCCTGCCACCTTGAGGGTGACATTTCCTGATGGTTCGACTACCTCTTTCAGAAATGTGCATCAGGCTGAAGAAAACGAAGTCATCTCTTGGGTGACCAGGACACAGAGGAAGTGGCAACCTCATCTCGCTCCTCTACGATCGCTGGCCTTGTAGTGGGAACTCCTCAGAACGCCAAGCCAAAAGAGCAGAGAGAGAAGAAGCAAAACACAAAAACTTATCGCATTTAAATGCTCCTTTGTGACATGAAGTAGAACATTTGATGTATATGTGCTGTGCTCTCTCTCCCCCTCTCCCTTTTTTGTCTCCTTCCTATCTCCCCCAACTGAATCTGATTAAGAATCCTGGCAGAGTTTAGAAGGGAGCAGAATCAGGCAGCAACAAGCTTATACATTTGGCAGGTGGTGTTCAGGGAAGCACTGGACATCAGAAAAAGAGAAGTCCAAGAGAAGTAACACGAGGATAGAAGAGAATAGATGCATGCAGTCACTTCCTGGTCAGACTGTCTGTAATTAGCATACAGAGCATTCACTCTGTGTATTCAACTCTGTGTTTTCAGTCTGCTAATTAGTTTAGATTAGTTTATAAGCTTCTCTGAAACTGCTAGCAGGAGATTTATCTAAGGTAAACAGCAGTGATTACAAGCTTTTGTCTGAAAGATCAGATAAAATCAAGCCAGCACAGAGCTATGCTATCACATAGAACAAAACAGCAGGGGAAAAGCAGTAAACAGGTCGGTCACTGGGGGAACGGAAAGAGCCAGGGAGGTAATAAAATCACTTTTAGCTCCTTAACAAAAAAAGATGAACAAAGCGATATATTTGGAAAACGTCTTCATTTAGTGTTCCCTACATTTTGAAAGCTGTTCTTTGTAGCGAGACAACCCCTTTAATAATGTTGACTATGTTACCCTGTTTTGAAAGTGTGTTCAGATTATACCAGGAAATGAATTAATATATAAACGAATGGTTACGCACACCTGGGAGATATCTGAGAACAAGTGGGTGCAAAAAGTGGAAAAGACCGATAAGGTCCAGTCAATAGTAGAAAAGATACACATTCCAATATCAGTAGCACACTATCAACTAAGGAAACTATCAAAGGGGAAATAGGCATTTTTTTTATTTCTGCTACCTAGGATACATGAAAAACTTTTGAGGTTCTTAGTTTACATTTTTGATCAAAACTGCTTAAGCCACCTCCGAAACGTCAACAGGACCTCAAATGCAGGTGGGTCCTACACTATTTTCTACCTCTCTTTTGGGTCCTGTTTAGACCTCCATACTTCAGGGAGTGAAGGCACCAGCTTCTGAGCACACTGCATTGATTTAAAACCTGTGAAGGTGGGTAGAGTGCAGAAAACCAACATGGAAGCAGCCACTCCTCCCTATACAGGCTAGAAACAATATATAGTTTTTTTTAAAAAAACTTTTAAAAAAAATCATATTTCCCCTTTGATAGCTTCTTTATTTAAGTTCCCATATATGGAATATGTATGTATATTCAGCGAAACCCGGGTTTTTGCCCCTTTTGTCATTTTTTTGATGTGCAAACCTATTTTGTTTTAGCCTGCTTAGGGAGGAGTGGTTTTCCCTCCTTTTTGGGTTTTCTGCCCCTTACCCCCCTTTAAAAGGTTTTAAATCAATGCGGGTTGCTAGAAGCTGGTGCCTTCACCCCCTGAATTTGGAGGTCCCTGAAAAGGAAAAAAAAAAAAAAGAGAGGTAACAATAAAAAAAAAAAAAAAAACGTGGGCACCTGCATTGGGTTCCGTTGAGTTCGCAGGTGGCTTAAGCATTTTGATAAAAAAATGTGAACTAAGAACCTCAAAAGTTTTTATGTATCCTAGGTCCCCATACCGCCGTGTACTTTGCTCAAAAAGGAATCAAAGTTTTTTAAATCAGGAGGATAATACACAATTCATATTCAAAACCACTCTCCAATAGATGATTTAAAAAAAACAAAGGGCGAGGGATGTCCGAAAATTGGGGGTTTGTAGTGTGCCAAAAAGTCCGCCCCTTCAAAAATCTGGGTCGGGTACATTTGCATAGAAAAACAAAATGCGCCTCAAAATGAGGGCTGTGCGCCCCCATAACTGATAACCTATTGGGGAGATACCCCATCATTAAAAGTGTATATTGTTGGTGCATAGCCCTCTTACAAGTGTTAGTGTTAGGTGCATACCCCATCATTACAAGTGTATATGTGTTAGGTGATAGCGTATCATTAAAGTGTTATGGTTAGGAGCATAGGATCATTAAGTGTATAAGTTAGGTGCATAGCACATCATTACAAGTGTATTGTGTTGGTGCATACCCCTTCATTCAAGTGTATTTTTGTGTTAGGTGCATAGCATTCATTCAAGTGAAAATTTGTGTTAGGTGCATAGGTATATTACAATGTATTGTGTTAGGTGCAAGGCATCATTAAAGTGTATATGTGTTGGGCGCACAGCGCTTCATTAAAAGTGTTATGTGTTGGGTGATAGCCATTTTTACAAGTGTATATGTGTTGGTGCATAGCGTATCATTACAAGTGTTAGTGTTAGGGGGATAGGTCATTACAAGTGTTATGTGTTAGGGCTGCCCATCTTTACAAGTGTATATGTGTTAGGTGTAGCGCTCATTAAAAGTGTATATTGTTGGTGCATAGCGCTTCTTACAAGTGTATATTGTTTGGTGATGGGGCCTCTTACAAGTGTATATATTTTGGGGGCCCTTTAGCGCTCATTAAAAGGTTTTGGGTTTTAGGTGCATAGCCATCATTAAAAGGTATATGGGGTTAGTGATGCCCTATTACAAGGGATATTGTTAGGTGCATACCCCCATCTTTTCAATGTATATGTGTTGGGGCTTTGCGTATATTACAAAGTGTATAGTGTTAGGTGCATAGCCCATCTTAAAAGTGTATATGTTTTTGGTGCATACCCCATATTACGTGTAATGTTTTAGGTGTTTAGTCATATTAAAGTGTGTAGTTTTAGGTGCATAGGCATCATTCCCAGTGTATATGGTTAGGTGCATAGCGCCATTACCGTGTTTTAGGGTTAGGTGCATGCGCTCATTACAAGTGTTATGTGTTAGGTGATAGCCCATATTACAAGTGTATATGTGTTAGTTACAAAGCCCATAATTAAAAAGTGTATATGTGTTAGGTGCATAGTATCATTACAAGGTATTGTTTGGTGCATATCATTTAAGTGTTAGTGTTAGGTGATAGTCTTTTTTTTTCAAGTGTATATGTGTTGGTGCATAGCCCATCATTACAAGTGTTTTTGGTTAGGTGCAAGCCCCTTTTTTTTCAAGTGTTTATGTGTTAGGTGCATAGCCCATAAATAAATGTTATGTGTTAGGTGCATAGCGTATATTACAAGTGTATATTTGTTGGGTTTTTTGCCCTCTTTAAAAGGGTATATGTTTGGGTGCATGCCCCATCTTAAAGTGTATATGTGTTAGGTGCATAGCCCATCTTAAAAGGGTATATGTGTTAGGGCTAGCGCATCTTTAAAAAAAGTGTATATGTGTGGGGCGTGGGCCTGAGCAGGGATGTAGCAGGACGAGTGTTGGACCCTTCCGGGTGAGATACAGCCTCTGGGCCCCACTAGACCTAACCGCAGTAAAACCCGGGTCTTTTTTTGGAACCCTTCATCCGGCCTCATTTCGACAGTTTAGTGCGCCCCGCCCCGATCCGTTCCCGGGTTCCGGACTTATAAAGAAGACCATGTTGTCCTGACGGGAACTGCCCCCCATCTTGCCTCGCGCTACCGCTCTGTTTTGCCTGGGGCCCCCCGCTCTCCCTGCGGCCCCCGCTTGCCGCGGCCCGCTTGGGCCGCCCGGTTGCTCGTGCAGCTCCCCCCCGTCCCCTGATTAGCGTCTGACGGGGGGCGCTGTCTTCTCTGTGCCCGCGGCCATTTACCTCAGCGCTGCCGCCTGTTCTGCCTGCGGCCCCGCTCCGCTCCCAGCTGCTGTGCAGCTCTCCCGCTCCCTGATTGGTCTGACGGCGGAGCTGTCTTTTTTGCTGCCGCGGCGCCGCAGCCTCAACGGTCAAGTGAACCCCTCAGGCGGTGTTGGGGCGCGGGGGTGCGGCGCGACGCGCAGGCGGCGGAAGACAAAAGAGCCTCCCCTAATAGCCGGGTTTAATAGGCAGTTAAGGCAGGAGAGGAGCCCGGCTACATTTAGCCTGTATATAAAAGTGAGCTACAGAACTGTGTATCACCCCTCAATAAACTGGATGAACT
>JAODAL010047269.1:0-30110 GCA_025379985.1 Phyllomedusa bahiana | reverse complement strand
GTCAGATGCTTAAGTTTCTTCAACAAATCTTTACAGTGTCATTTTGTCATGTAATTGCACAAAAAAAAAAAAAAAAACCAGAAACAAATCTGGGTTCAGAGTTGAAAACCAAAGAGCACAATAGAGGTTACTAGTATTTTATTTACTATCTATAGCAAAAAATACAAATGAAAGAAGCTTCAAGCCACCCAACGAATATTTGTTCCTCACCAAGGCAAGTAGTGAAGCACAGCCTCTCTAATGTGAATGAGTTTCACACTGTGATGTAGTGTGCCAGCCAGTTTATTTAAGTATTGCTGCTTCTGTGTAACTAGAGTAAGTAATTCTGGAGCATCCTGTGTTTAAATGTCTTGTTTTATGCTGCTTTGCCAATGGTAGTGTTATGAATAAAATTGTCAAATTAGAATGATCGATTCCTTTGCCAATAAGGTCAGCGCCACCTCGTCAGTGTCAAATGTTTATTATAGACACACCTTATTGACAAGAGGAAAGGAATGCCCAGTTGTCAATTTATTCATACATTTCAAGGATTAAAAAAACAGAGCAGCTGAGCAATGCAGAGAAAATGGACTCTGGAATTACTATTTTATGAGACATGTAAGTATTCACTTAAATCAGAGAAGTCAGGAGAGTTTAAAGGTCATTTTTAACATTAAAGGGGTGTATCTAACTCATATCAAGAGGATATGCCATCAATGTGTGATAGGTGTGGACTAGAGATGGGCGAATTGATTCTAACGAAGTGGAATTCGTTTAGAATGTCAGGAAAACTTTGGTACGGAACGAAGTCGATCTTTGGGGTACTTCGGGTGAAAGAAGTGTGCTTTTGATTGATAAAATGGCTGCGAGCACATGGCGTTACATGGGGCAAAGAACTCTAGGAGGAAGAAGGGCATAGCCTGCATGACATGTGCAGAGATGAAGCCAATCAGAGACCGGTGGGATTCTGTGACGTCACCACACTATATAAGTCCGGGCGCGACGCTGGGAGCTCATACCGCTCTCACTGTACTGATTAGGGAAGGTGCTGCCGCGAAAGAACTCATTTTTATACAGCAATTTTTGTGGGGTGTCTCAGCTTGTCTCAGAGACTGCTTCTCTTAACGTTCTATTTCTGATTTTGTAGGGTATTGGATCTGAAGTCCAGTGTGCGTCCAGTGCAGCTGCATATACATTTAAATGCTATCTGTTCACAGCAAATTGAATATCCAAGGGTGATCCAAGCCTGTTCCTGTTGTATTCTTTAAAGAAACAGCGTTTTTACAATACAAATACCACTTCATTTTTGGCTGCTCAATTCTTTTTCGCAATTTACATCCAAGGGTTAACTAAGTATTTTTCTGCAGTTGTACTCAGTAAAAGAAACTTTATTTTTCCCCGCCACAAAAAAAATTTCCTGTAGCATAATTCATATCCGAAGGTTAATTAAGCCTGTTTGTGCTTTTATATTCAGAAAAATATACAGAGATTTTAAAACGGCACATCAAGAAAATTTTTTCCTGCCCATTTGGGGAGCGAAATTTTATATCCAAGGGTTCCAAGCTTGTCACGGGGTTCATTGGAGTCAAATACAGGTGGAAATTTATCATATACAAAAATCTTCACGAAACAGTGTCTGTACATTTAGAACAACAGAAAGTCCGACAGAGAGGTGGCGGGCTCTCCACCTGCGAGTGGCAGTGGCACAAACATTCCTGGAGCAGGCCCAGGTAATAGCACAGCAAAGGGAAGTCGCAGCAGGGGTCACTCGGTGAGGCCACAACTGCCGCTGTCATCTAGCAGCCGTGTGTTGTTCAGCAACCCAATGGTTCTTGATTGGTTGACTAGGTCATCCACTTCCTCCAGATGACATCTGACAACCCCAGCCAAGAGTCGGTGGGAACGTCAGACACAACCCTTAGTTGGCATGGCCCGGGAGCGGGTCAGCGGCCCTCACCTGTCCTCAACCCGCTCGGTCCCATGCGGTTCCCCAGGCCAGAGATCTACTATGTGGTCTGGGCTCAGCGCCACTATAGAGCGAGGATGAAAAAATTTGAGGAGGGCAGTCAGCAGCTACTTGGCAGTGAAGAAATGGGGCCAATATCCCCTGCTTCTTGCAGAGGCGGCAAGTAAAAGATGTGGAGAGTGGCATGGGAGGTCAGCCTCTGCATACCAAGACCCGGTGATGAGGGCAACAGTGAGATGAATACAAATAGATGATGATGTAGCCGACCCACTTGGGAGCCGTTGAAGCAAGGGCTTCATCATCGTCAGGAGAAGAGGGCGTCAGCTTGCGCATCAGGGGAGGCGCAGCCAGCAGGGGGGTTGTGTGGCCTGAGTCAGCAGGGGAGCAGCAGTGTGAGGTCGGGAGCCAAGCGGCCCAAGGGTAGAAAACCCCTTCGCAGGGCCAAGAAAGTAGCGGCACAGGGGCTCAGCGAGGCACGGTGGTAGTAGTCACTCATGCGGAGCGTTGGCGGTAAAATCAGCTACTCGTCGGTGTGGCAGTTCTTTGCTAAGACACGGAGGAGCCGAATTTTGGGTATATGTAGAATCTGTGGGCAGAAAGGAAGCGTGGCCAGGGAGCTAAGGGTTTGGCACCACGGCCTGCGTCAACACATGCAGCGTCACCATCCGGTGGCCTGGGAGAAACATGGCTCAGATGTGGTGGTCCATCCTGCCGCCGCAGCAGCGGCCAGTGGCACGCATGCCATTGCAGCCAGTCAAAGCTCCACTATCTCTGCAGAAGGCAGCTGTTTCTCTTTGACATCATCTCCCGGTCCAGATGCCCCTGCTCCTCGCTACTCATGGCGCCACAGTCGTTCAGGAGGCGATTGCAAAAGAGACAACAGTATGCGTCCAACCATCCTAAGGTCCCAGCAGCTGACCGTGCTCCTGTCCAAGTTGTTGGTACTGCAGTCCCTATCTTTCAAAATGGTGGACTCTGCACCATTCAGAGAACTAATGGCTTGTGCCGAGCTGAGATGGAGAGTTCCAAGCCGTAATTTATTTTCCAAAAAGGCAGTACCAGCACTTCATAAATATGTAGAACTGAAAGTGGGCCAGTCCTTGAGCTTATCGGTTTGTTCCAAGGTGCACGGCAGTGCGGATGTCTGGAGCTGTAACTACGATCAGGGCCAGTACATGTCCTTTACGGCCCATTGGGTGAATGTACTTTTCCCGCCCAGGCCCACCAACAACTTGGACAGGAGACACTGTTTTCTCCTCCATGTTGTCAAACTGCGGCTCCTGCGTCAATGTCCGCCTCCTCCTACTCCACCACCACCATCATCTCAGCCTCCATAAGTACTGCTCCATCATACCACATGTGTAGGGCCGAGCGGTATCACGCAGTTCTACACCTGGCTTGCCTCGGCGAACGAAGTCACACAGGGGAGGAACTGCTCCGCGTCATGCAGCAAGAAATGCAGCAAGGAACCATGGTGACGGACAATGGGAGGAACATGGTGTCCGCGCTGCACCGAGGAGGGATGGTCCATGCGCCCTGCATGGCGCAATGTCAATCTGTTGTGAAAGGTTTCGGAGTTCTGTTCCGCGCCACGCATGTGGACGGGGCGTATCGGCTCCCCGCGCCCGCCGGCAACAACCGACAACACTGTTTTGAACAGCGCAGACCGGCTGAGGACAAGAGCGCAGGCACGTCCGTGCACGGACGCACCTTCCGCCCCAACGAGACCGGAGTCGCCGGTCGCGAAGCGCCGCTCCCGCCCGCCCGCTCCCAGGTGACTGACAGGGATAAGCGGCGCGGAATAGAGAGGGGGACACGCCTGTACCTGGCCCACAGTGTCATTCGGGCCGCACAGCAGTGGAGACCGGAGTCCCCGTCAGGGGACGCCGCTCCCCCCCGCCGGTCCGCCTGCAGGTGGTTGCTAGGAGACCTGTATGCGGTCAGAAGAGGAATCAGCCGAGCCCTGCCTGCACGGGAGATAAAAGGGTAAGGGTGCAGTACCCCAAAGAGGAAGGATTGCAGGGGGAGGCTGGCCATAAAACTCTCATCCCCCTACAAAATATGCAGAAAAAACGGGGCCCCAAACGGGGAAAGAAAAAAAGGCCTGCAGGACACCGGGCAACACTAAGCTTACAGGGTGGGAGGAAAAAGGATTAACAGGCCTTCAAGAAAGTGAAAACAAGTAACGTTTCCGGCATTTGGATAAAACCAGGGGGGAAGGGGCCCCGGCTCTCCCTCACACGGGTCCTCCATCTCTCTCTATGGAAATACCTCTCCGTCGCCCGCTCCAAAAATCCGGAGGGGCCAGACCAGCCGCATGCAGCAGCCAAAATGGCGTCATCTACCACATGCCAATCTAGAGAAGAGGATGGGTACAAAGCAGCAGCAGCAGTTAAGAGCGGCAGAACCCACAGATTCTTCCTCCCACTCCTACCGCAGTAACTGCTACTAATCTCACCATTGATTACAAGCGCTTGCCACGGAAGTGCGAGACAAATAGCTCCAGACTTGCAGGGGGCACTAGAATCCACTATCCAAGCCTCTATGCAGAAATTACAGCAAGACGTGCAAGCACACCCCGCCCGAATAGAGGAACTGGAGAAAAAGAATAAAGACCTGGAGACGGAAAACCCGCACCCTGAACGCCCGCCTGAAGCTCTGCGCCAAGGCCCAAAATGGTGCAGCAAGACCGCATCGAAGACCTCGAGAATCGCTCCAGACGGAGCAACCTGAGATTGGTGGCCCCCGGAATCATTCAAGCAGCGAGATCTCCAACCTCTAATGCCAAGAGGAGTTACCAGCACCCTGGCATTCACACAGCTGCCGCATTGAGAGACTTCACCGAGTGGGTCCAGAAAGCCACCTCCCAAGCAGCCAAGTCCCACAACGACAGAGGAGCCGAACAGTGATCATGAAATTCCTGGACTTCAACGATAAATCTGAGTTTCTGAGAGCCTATCGCAGTCTCAACAAGCCTCTGCTCCTCCAGGGACACAAAGTATTACTCTTTGAGGACTTCTCTGCTGATGTATCACAAAGACGCCGAACCTTCAGTGGAATATGCACATCCTCTTTAGCGGAAGATCAAAATTCCAATTCTCTATCCTGCCACCCTCAAAGTGCTCAAACCCAGAGGCCCTCCCAGACTCTTCTACTGGGCTGCAGAGGCGGAGGAAGGTCTACGGGACATCCTGAACTTCAGGGAGGCCTCTTTCTCCAGACCGGCCAGATCTTCGGAGACGACACAACTATCCGCGACGAGCAAGGAGGCCCAATCTTCTAGACCGCCTACAGGTGCACGTGGATCGGCTGAAACACCTGTGGCGGACCGCGGCAGAGACAGGAGGAACAAGAAACGGGACGCCTCTTGGTCTCGTTTTTCTTCTCCATCACCGGCTCCTCTCTCCCCGACAGAATGTCGTGGGCCGAGAACGGGCCAGCTGCGAGACCCTACGCCGGACTGAGGTGGTCGGTGCTCCTATCGCCAAGATTCAGGTTTCGGTTTTTGGGGGGTGGGGAGGATTAACTTCCAGACGGGCCCGGCTCCAGCCGCTGGGAGGGCGAGGCCTGTAAAATGGCCTGTACCTCTCGACTGGCTGTACCTTTTAAATTATGTTAAAGATTGTCTAGACGCCACTTAGTATTTTGTCCAATGTTTTAATATTCCACAATGTTTTGCCGGTGGGTGAGGGGGGGGCATTGCCATTCCAAACTCCTCCTGAAACCACGTTCCCATTGCCGATGGAAAAAAGGAAGCTCTTCCAACGCATTGAAGAAGGCGATATAGGCGGCCTTCTTCTGGCGTCCTTTTGCACTCTTGTTTTTAAACAGATGTTAATTTGGCTCATATGCCAGTTGCTAGATGTACTAGATTGTTGTTAATGCCATGCGTCCACCTCTCCTTTTCCCTCTACCTATTGCAAACACAAGCTCTAGATTCCTAAGTTAGCGGCAGAGCAACACGCCCCAAGATACTCAGTGCCCACCCACGGCTTGTCCATGCAAAATAGCCATTTTATTGCGGATTGTTTTCCTGGAACATAAAGGGGCTCCGCTCCCCGAATAAGCGGATGAGGGTGATCCGACATTTGAAGAGGCTACGTCCCGATGTGGTCCTTCTGCAGGAATCGCATCTAAAGGCCGATGAATAAAGCGCTTGGAGAGCTGTGGGTGGGTCATGCTTTTGGGTCTCCCTCCACGAATGGTAAGGCAGGGGTGGTCACTCTTATTCATAGAAATTCCCCTTTGAACTGGTGTCGCACGCCCATGATGCTGAAGGCAGAGTCTCACACCTGGTGATTAAGTGGGAGGTCATGAACCTCAGCATTTTTAACTGTACGGTCCCAACGGTCCCCAACCGAGCATTTTTTAGGGAGTTAGAAGACAGGATCGCGCTGGGACCGAACGCAACGCCAGATCATTGGAGGTGACATGAATGGGGTCTTAGATTCAATCGGGGACAGGAGGGGGGTCCAATAACTCACGCCAAAAGGTAGGGGAGATACCGCGCCAGGGCGGGAGTGCTGCGACAGCTTGTTGATTCCCTTGGCCTCCACGATGGTTGGAGAGATAGAAACCCTGAGCGTGATTTCAACGAATTATTCCCAGTACACCAATCATGGTCAAGACTGGACCACCTCCGGGTTTTTCAGACACTCTCCAATCCAGAATTGAGGACGCTAAAATTCTGGACATGGTCATCTCTGACCACTCTCCAATTTCATAGATCTCTCGGAACCCTTTTCCCAAGGGTTTCAGACTTTATATGGAAGTTCCCCTCCTATCTTGCGGGGACAGACGACTTTGCAGAGAAGATTGGGGGATGGTGGATGACTTTTGCCCCGATAACTCCAAACCCATCAAGACAACCCCTCGCTCTACTGGATGACGGCGAAGGCGGTACTTAGAGGAAGGATAAAAAGCCCACACTTCAGTGTATAAAAAGAGGCGAAGGATGCCTATTTTGAAGGCGTCGGAGAAAGTTCGGGAGACTTATCAGATCTTCCTGGGGACAACTCCAAGGGGTCTGGGAAAAAAAATTGGGAAAGGGCCAAAAGAGATTTAAAATCTGTGGACAGAGCGTAGGGGGGAAGTTCACAGAACGCGCTTGCATTCAACCCTTTTCAGGTTCGGAAATAACTCCGGGAAACTCCTGAAGGGAGCTTATAGGCCTTCACACATTCATGCCCTACGTACGCCAGAGGGTACTAAACACTACTGACCCTGCAGGGATTAATGACACGCTCAAGCAATACTAGCAATGCTGTACTCCGACGGGACAGCTGCTGGTGGGGTAGGACAACGGTTCCTGTCCAAAAATTTAAAATTTCCACCCATCTGATCTGCAGAAAAGAGGACTGAATGCAGTCATAACTGAGGAGGAGGTCAAGATGGCCATTCGCCATCTAAAAGCAGGCAAGGCCCCTGGACCTGATGGGTTCTCTGGGGAGATGTACAAGATTTTGATTGCTCAGATCACTCCCACCCTCACCGAATACTACAATCTGATCTTACGCACCGGGACTATGCCCCGAATCCAAAAACGCCTTCATCAAAATTCCCCCAAACAAGGGAGGGATCCACTGCTTCCCGCTTCCTATAGGCCCATATCCCTTATAGACATTGATCAAAAGATTCTTTCCAAAATACTGGCCGACCGCCTTGCGCGTTTTATGCCTCAGCTGATAGGACCCTCTCAGAAAGGCTTCATCAAGGGCCGGGCAGCAGTGGACAACATCAGGAAGGTACTAGCAGTCTTAGAGAAATCCACACAACCCACTGCCAGGGGAACAGCCTTTTTACTAGCCCCAGACCAGAAAAAGCCTTCGAAATGTTCGTTGGGACGGTTGTGGATCGTCCTGGATACCTTGGGGATTTTGGGACATTTAGTCCTATCTTTCGCCATCTACGACGCCCCCACGGCACAAATTCACACTGCAGGCTTTCTCTCTCCAAAATTTTTCCTTCAAAAGGGTACAAGACAGGGGTGTCCACTATCCCCTCTACTTTTCAATTTGGCTTTGGAACCCCTGGCGCGGTTGCTCGAGGACTCTGACCTTTTTAAGGAATACGGATAGGAGATAAGGAGGTGAAGATTGCGTTATTCGCCGATGACCTTATACTATTTCTGTCAGACCCCCTGGTACACCTCTCACCAGTCTTAAATGCCTTACAAGGCTTTGGCAAGTTCTCAGGGATTAAGTGAATGTGTCTAAAAGTGAATTACTGGAATTGGGAACGAAGTTGCCTCAGTGCCATTGGACCAGCCTAGGGCTAGAGACAACCCGGGTTCAAGAGCACCTTACCTATTTGGGTATCAAGATTGGGGAGACTCCAGATCTCATGACAAACTAAATATCCCTCCTCCATAGACAAAATCTCCCAGGATTTTAAACGGTGGGCTTCTCTGCCGTTATCGCTGGCTGGAAGATGCCATGCCATAAAAATGGTCTGCTTCCCAAAACTCCTATATCCCTTGCCAAAACCCCCCCTTTCCTTCTAAAAAAATACAGACATTAACAAAATCAATTCATGTTTCTCCAAATTCATCTGGGGGGGGAAAAAACCACGCATTGCTCTACATAAATTAATATTGCAGGTTCGGGTGGGGGGACTGAACCTCCCTGATGTTAGGGGTTAATAATTGGCATGCCTGGCGCGACCTGCTTGAATTGGATTGAGTGGTCGCTCTCGCTTCTCGAACTGGAACTGGAGAAGGAACTAATGCTCCCTTGGCATCCACAAGCTCTGTTCCACACCAATACCCCAAGCTCCCTCCCTTGATAAAATTATCCCCATTGTTCAGGGACACGTTACTGGTATAGAAGGAGCTGAGGGGGACGCTTAGGCCTCTCCTTTGCTCTTTCCAAAGACATGCCCATTTTGGATCACCCCGAGTTCCCCCTTTGGGGAGGAGTAACCCGATGTTCCGGAAATGGAGAGAGCGGGGTCAGTCACCGCAGGGCAGTTGATGCATCCACACTGCACAGGTGGTTGAAACCCTTTGGGGATGGTTGAGAAGTTCCCCTACCAGAGTCACATCTCCCGGCAGCCTACCAGCTCTATTTTTTTCTGCAGGGGGAGGCTAAGAGATGTCTCCAGGGAGACCGCCCCTAATGATTTTGACATATTTGTCACCACCCACAAGGATTCTTGCTCCCTTTCGGGTCTCTACGCAGACATGAGAGGGTGGTGCAGAAAGCGAGTCGCCTCACAGGCATTCCAATATTGGCGTCGACGATTGGGAAATGAACAGGTCCCAGACTTGATCCCACAAGGGGTTATGGCCATACGCAAACACATCAAAATGTGAAATATGGCGTGAATCGTATTTTAAGATCATACATAACGTCATCTATGCTTTCAATCTCCCTCCCTCCAAAAATCTCCCGGATAGATTACAGCATTGTCCCAAATGCGGCACACACAAAACGGACCTATGGCATGGGCTATGGGAATGTAGCTATACACAGACTTATTGGGACACCCGTCCTCCAATATATCAGGGTTCACTTTGGGTCCACTGGAAAAACACTATGAACTCCTGGTTTTCCATTATCCTAGGCCCCCGGACATGGATGAGGAGTGGGGTCCTGGGGGGTTAATACATCCCAAGGGGTACCCCGGGATAGTTCAAATCGCCCTTATGGCGGCAAAGAGGAGTTTGCTGCAGTTTTGGCTGAGGCCCACTCTCCTGTCCATCTCCGGGTAGTAAAACCAGTTAGAGGACTACCTCATAGCCGACAGGTTTTGAAACTGAGAGACAAAAAGGAGACCCGCACTAAGGGATTCTTCAGGGGGTGGAGAACCTTTTTAGAATCGCATTACTCCGACAGGGGGATTGGAGCTCTCATGCAGGTGTTCAAGTACACAGGATGGTACTGCAAGAGGGGGTCGGGGCACGCTGGGAAGACTGCAGGTGTGAAGGGCCTGGGCGCCCGACACACATCCAGGGCCATAACCATCCCCGAGGTTAGGAGGAAAGGACGCATTGGCACACGGTTAATAGTTGTCCAATCGGACCAATTCATTTTTCTGTTTTCATGGTTTATGATGTTTATTCCGACATATTTCCTTGTATTAATGTTTCATACTCTGCATGTGATGCTTCAGACCTAAGGCGCATGGCCTAGAGATTGTACAACTCATGATCTGTATACTGTAACATGTCAGAGAGTCATGTTTGTTATTTGAAAATGCAAATAAAATGTGTTTAAAAAAAAAAAAAAAAAAAAAGAAAAGGTTTCTGAAGTCTTCCACCGATCTTCAGAATATTCTGAAAAATGGCCAGGAAACTGTGCATGCACTTCATCCATTCCTACAAAGCCAGGAACACCCTCCTCGAATTGCAGCGGCAGAATGGCCTCCCCCAACACACCCTGATATGCGATGTTTCCACCCGTTGGAATTCCAGCCTGCACATGTTGACCGACTGTATGAACAGAGAAAGGCCATTAACGATTTTTTGATTATCCAGGCGGACAGGAGTAAAGCCCCTGTGTAACTTTGATGTCAGCCAGTGGCAGCTCATGCGTGACACCTGCCGTTTGTTGAGGCCATTCGAGGAGACCGCGTTATTTGTCAGTCGCCAGGACTACGGGATGAATAACATCATTCCACTGCTTCATGTCCTGGAACAGATGCTGAAAAATCTGTCAGGGCAGGGGACTGGAGATGTGGCGACTACATCCCATGGCCACATGAGTCCCGTGGGGACTGAAATGGAGGAGGAGGAGGAGGACATTGGAGCAGAAGCATTGTCTGGTGAAATGAGTGGATTTTCTACCCAGGTGACAAGAGAGGAGGAGCAGAAGCAGCTGGAGAGGGAGATGGAGATGAGGAAGATGAGCAATGAACCACAAGCACCGTGCCCGTATAAAGTGGAGATGGAGGCAGGAGCCCCTCGGAGTCACTTTTGCAGATGGCCCGCAGCATGCTGAATTTGCCGGCTAGTGACAGCCGAATATTCAGCATCCAGCAGAGGGATGACTTCTGGCTCTCCACCCTATTGGACCCTCGCTACTGGTCCAAAATGGGAGCCTTTTTCCCAGCTACTACGAGAGACGACAAACTCAAATACTATAGGGAAATCCTCCTTAGTCAGTTGGCCGCTGCCTATGTGCGGCATCATCCCTCCTCTGACAGGTCTGACCGGGGGGTTTCTCAGCTCTCACGTACTACTCCGCGGCTGCTGGGGAAGGGTGGGGGTGGGAGCAGTACCAGCTCCATCACAGCAACCTAAGTCGGAGTCACTGATGAGCAGCTTCCTTCACCCGCCTAGTGAGAGGGTAGTCGCCAGCAGCAGCAGCACAGGACCGGGCGCAGGCCCTGCACCAACAGGTGGTGGCCTACTTGGACAGCACTCTGCCCCCCCAGTTAGAAGATCCGCTGGAATACTGGGCAGCCAAACTGGATGTGTGGCCGCAACTTGCTGAGTTTGCAGTGGAGAAGCTGTCCTGCCCGGCCAGTAGTGTGGCATCAGAGCGGGTGTTCAGTGCGTCGGGGGCCATCGTTAGCCCAAGGAGAACCCGCTTGTCCACGGGAAATGTGGAACGATTGACCTTTGTCAAGATGAATCAGGCGTGAATCGGCCAGGATTTCCACACACCAATGCCTTAGGCATCAGACTACATCAGCCATGACGCATCACCCAAACTGTGAGAAATCAGTCTGGGTTCAAACTACCTGTCTCAGCAACTATTCTGATGCCGCCACCCGCCTGATGCCACACATCTGCTGACAATTTCTCTGTCTGCCACCAACCATCTTTACCAGGGACTGGTATTGCCACCCACCTCCACACTCTGTCATTGTGCCACTCTATGACCTCATGCTGCTGCTGCTGTTTCTGGTGCTGTGACATCCACACTGTGTCATTGTGCCACTCTCTGACCGCATGCTGCTGCTGCCGTGACCTCCACACTGTGTCATTGTGCCACTCTGTGACCTCATGCTGTTGCTCCTGCCGCTGTCACCTCCACTCTCTGTCATTGTGCCACTCTGTGGCCTACTCCTGTTTTTGCCACCTCCAGAATGTCATTGTGCCACTGCCTGACCTCATGCTGCTGCTGCCGTGCCCTCCACACTGTGTCATTGTGCCACTCTGTGGCCTACTCCTGTTTTTGCCACCTCCAGAATGTCATTGTGCCACTGTCTGACCTCATGCTGCTGCTGCCGTGACCTCCACACTGTGTCATTGTGCCACTGTCTGACCTCATGCTGCTGCTGCCGTGCCCTCCACACTGTGTCATTGTGCCACTCTGTGGCCTACTCCTGTTTTTGCCACCTCCATAATGTCATTCTGCCACTGCCTGACCTCATGCTGCTGCTGCCGTGCCCTCCACACTGTGGCATTGTGCCACTCTGTGGCCTTCTCCTGTTTTTGCCACCTCCAGAATGTCATTGTACCACTATCTGACCTCATGCTGCTGCTGTGGCTGCTGCCGTAACCTCCACACTGTCTCATTGTGCCATTCTGTGGCCTAATACTGTTTTGCCACCTCCAGAATGTCATTATGCTACTGTCTGACCTCATGCTGCTGTGTCTGCCGCCGTCACCTCCACGCTCTGTCACTAATGTTGCCACCTGAGCTCTCAGCTTGTTTTTTTCCAGCTTTCGCTGGCATGACTTTATCAGACAACATTCCCGCTTGAGTTTTTTGGTCAGTTTTACCCTCTTAAGTGCCAATGGAATTTTATAGTGAAGCGATTCTAAGAGCGGCGGCAGTCATCTGTGTGTCATACTAAAACACAACATTGTATGAAGCCCAAACCAAGCTCCCTCTGCATATTTAAGCATGGCACAACGTTCTACAGCACCCGGCAAGCTCTGTGCAGCCTGGAAAAAGCTGTTTTTTAACGCCATTTGTTCCGAAGTAATTCGGACCGAATTTATTTTTGTCGGGAAATTGGGCGAAGTGACCGAACCGAACTTTTGAGAAATTCGCCCATCTCTAGCGTGGACCCTGAAAAGTTGTGTTTGCACACTACTCTCCAATATTTTTCTATGGGAGCTACAAGTACAGCCAAATGGTAAAACCTAGTTTTTGTTCTGATTGGAGACTTTCTGGGGTCCATTTCCAAAATAGGTGTAAGTTCCAAAAGTAGAACCGGCACTCATCACACCTTGATGCCATATCCTATCAATATGCCTTCAAAGTATGACATGGGTACTCCTCTTTTATATTATTAAGAAGTCAAAGTACATACGTCTTGATTCAAAAATGTAAAACATCCCATGTGTAATATATAGGGTCCTCCATTATTATTATTATTATTATTATTATTATTATTATTATTATTATTATACAATATTGTTGACACATTATCCACCAATCAGATCACATTTTATATTTTCTAATATGTTTTGCAAACATGAAGGCTAAAATTTGATTAGCTCTCATAGTTACTTATTTTATCAGTAAAATGTATATTGTTGAGGCTATTAGTCTTTCATAAATCCACCACCTGCTCTTTACAGAATACATAGAGAAAAATAATGTATATAGAAGTTTCTGCTGGATGTACTGGTGTTATGAGGTCGCTTAGCAAGGATCTAAACAAGCCTCCCTGTTTTTAGTCTGTTTTTAGTTTCCAAAACAAAAAATCTTAAAGATTGCAGATCCATACCACTATATCTTAATCAGGTTTAGATCTTGATGCCAAATTAAGCCCCCAGGCATTCTTTACTTTTCTGTATGATGATATGTGCTGTTGCAAATTCTTTTTACCGGCAAGACTTGTTCACTTTTCTATGTGTTTTACTGTTTGGTTAACCTCTATGTCTGCTTTAATTTCACAATTGCTGTTATGTACAAAGGATTCTAAATTATTTTGCTATTTCTTTGTACTGCTCACATTGTACACAGTTGTACAATATTCTTCTTCTATTCCTTTGTTTTACATGCTCTGTGTAATGCAACCCGCATACTCAAGCCTATTATATATTTTGTGTAGGTTTCAATAAATCTTATATTTGTGGAAGTACAAAACCATTTAAGGCTTCATTCAAACATTTAGCTTTTTGATGCTGCTAAAGCCAACGTTGGATTAAAAACAAGGAGTATTCTCAGTCTTTTCTTAACATGTGTCCTCCAATTGTAATCTATTCCTGGTTTTGGTTTCTAAAACAGTAACCTAAAATGCTGAATATATGAATCCACCCTAACCAGAAACTCTCAACCTGCCATGGATTTATGACTTCATGTCTGCAGCTATAAAAGTTTGCTAGAGGTTGTTATTGCAACAGGTTGCAGATCATTGATCAGTGGTTTTATCCTTTTAACTATCCTAACCTAGGTTAGAAAGGGTCTTTCACACGGGGTTTTTTGATGCTTTTTAATGATTTTTTGGGGGAAGGTACAGAAATTTAATGCGTAATTACTGCACCCCAATCGGGAAAAAATCGTGGTAAATTTCGCAAAAAATTGCGGAAATTACCGTGATTTTTGCCGTGATTTTTGTGCAGCAAGTCAGCATTAATTGCTATACCTCCTGCACAAAAAATGCATTAAAAACCATTAAAAACCACCGGTAAAAAGCACCTACATTTTATGCATGCTAAATGAAAAGAGTGAAACATTTTTGGTGTTTTAAACATACAGTAGTGCATTGTTCAAACAGGGTTTAAAATATTCATCAAATACCTGGCATTGTGAAGCAAAAAAGCTTCCAGGTTTGCATATTTACAATAATGCTGTAAAACTTTTCTGGCAACATGGCATGCAGTTATATTTATTGCATCTTGTACACTATTTATATTGCATACTTACCCATGGCAACATGTTTATTTCCTGCATTTTTGACAAACTATATTAAAATGTGCATTGCTTAACATATATTGTTCTTTATAAACAGTTTAATATGCAAAGATACTTTGTTACCCTTACAGTGTTTTACATAATCTCTAGTGCACATAATATAATAATGTTTAAACCCTATCTGTGCCATGACCTAAATGTACCATATTATACAAACATAACCAAAAATGTCAGCGCCTTCAGCACAATATGAAATTAATGACATAGATACACACTGACAGGGCTGTAAGGGTGCTTTCACACAGTGCGTTTTTGGTGTGTTTTTTTTATGAAATTTTTTGTGCAGGAAGACACAGAAAAAATGCGTACATTGCTGCACAAAAAATCGCGAAAAAAAAATTGTGGAAATTTACCACATTTTACAGCGAATTTACCGGTTTTTTGTGCAACAATGTACAATTATTGCTTTGCCTTCCTGCACAAAAAACGCTTTTGAAAAAATGCCTCAAAAATGCCCCAAAAAACGCCACGTGTGAAAGACCTTTAAAGGGAAAGCAAAAGGGGGGAGATTTGGAGTAGGTCCACACCTGAACTAGTGTCCTTAAATTGACTCTCATATTTTGAGAAAAAAACATGCAAAAAAGATTATCAGTTTTTCCCAGTGTTCCTGCGCAGTGCAGTTTAGACCCCTCAAAACTCCTTTATCTGCAGTGTTTTCCCAGATTTTTACTGCGTTTAAAGCCCGCAAAAACCCAACATAAAAAGTAAGTGGGCAGTCTTTAAGGAGTTAAAAAACGGATGATCTATCTACAGGATATAAGATCAGTGGGAGTCTAAGGCTATGTTCACAAAGCTTATCTTGCCGTAATTGGGGGGCGGATTTTGCCGCAATTTCGGGTGTGCTTGAAGCGGGGGCGGGGGGCCAGAAGCTCGCCGGCCCCATAGATATTCATTATCCATGGCGCGTATACCGCTGGGATAACTGATATGTCACACTTTTTTTCCCCGCTCGCTGTATTTCGTGAGCGGGGAGAGGAGACGGAATCCATAGTTCTCTATGAGAACTGTGGATTACCGTAATGACTGGAAAAATTTCACCGTTTTTCGGCCCCGTAGGGACAAATAGGAACGAAATCCTCCCAAAATAAGCCGGGGGGAACAAGCCAAGGGTATTGCAATGGCTATTTTGGCAGGGATTTTGGGGCATTTGTTGCATCGAATCAGCCAAAATGCCCTCCAACAATTTCAAACACTTTTTTTATAAAATATGTCCCGCATTCAAAACCCCAAAGTAAAATTTTGGTGACCCGCAGGCATATACAGTACAGCTGTAAAAAAAATGAAAAATTTGGAGGAGAAAACTGCCACAGTCACTAACTCGTTTTCGCTCAAATTATGCCTTAGTCATTTCAACAAACACGTTTTGTGGCGCGCAAATGTATGTGCCGCAAATAGCCCTGTGAAAATACCTAAGGCAGGTTAAAATGCTTATTGCCGGGGTAAATTTCGGGACAGATTTCGCCCCCCCAATTTTCGCCCGGCTGCCGTGTAGATCGGGGTCGGGGGGGGGGGGGGGGGGCCATAGACAACCATTATCCACGGCGCGTATCCTGCCGGGATAATGTGCATGCCACTTTCTCCCGGCTCGCCGAGCGGGGGAAACGGACAGAATCCATAGTTCTCTATGAGAACTGTGGATTACTGTAATGACTGGGATGGATTTGCTCCGTATTTCACACAGTATGGCACGGAATATGGGACCAAATCCGTCCCAAAATAAGCCGTGTGAACATGGCCTAACTCTCCACACCCCTGCCAATTAGCTGTTTGAGAGGATCGCAGCACTTATGTGGAGCATTGCAGCCTCTTCACTGTTTATGTGTGCTTGTACGTTTAAAATTTCGAATCATATATTGTGGTGACCTACAACTTGGTGTGAATTGGACTGTTTGAAGGGGTTGGGGGGCCCCTTTGTTTTGGTTTCCAAGACTTGCATTTCAAAAATTATAAAAACGGTTTTTTGATAATGTGCAAAGCATATGTCATACTTTTCATGGCAGTTACAGTATGCTAGTCTGTACCTTATTCAAATGTCAAGAGTGGGCCAATATTTTTTTAAACTGAATAACCCCTTTAAGGGTGCTTTCACACAGCACAGTTTTGGTGCAGTTTTAACCGTGCTTCAAACCACCTTTATTACCAGCAAGTTTTTTTTTAATTTAAATTAAACTAAAATGAGCAAATTTTTTCTCAAAAATTTAAATTTTCCCAAATTAAACCCAAATTTTTCCCAAAACTTTTTTTTCCCGTTCCAAATTTTTTTTTGGGGTTTGAATATCTTTAAAAAAAAAGCTTTTTTGGGCCCACAGAGGGGCCTGTATGGTGTTGTAGAACATTGGTGCCATGCAGAAAATGTGGGAAGGGGTTTTGGGGTATTGAAAAAATTTGCTTTTATTTAGTATGAAAAAACGCAAATGACTTTCACCCTTTTCTTGAATCACTTCCCCCAACATTTTTCTCGGTTTTAAGGGGTTCAAACTGACCAAAAAAACTGATGGGGGAACCCCAGTCTGACAGGGTAAAGTCAGGGATAGTGAGAAAAAACCAAAGGCAGAGGGCCAAAGTTTCCCACTTTTGGGCGCCCCAAAAAACCCAACCCTTTTTTTAACCAAACCGTCTTAGATGATTCCACAGATTATAAACAGAACCTTTTTATTTTAAAATGCTAAAACATGTTTTAGCCTCCATCCCCCCCGAAAGAGGGGGGAGGGGGTTGTCGGCGAAATTTTTTGGACTTTTTAAACTTATTTTGTCTTAAAAAAACTTTAAAAAACCAGTTGAAAATTTTGTCATTACACTATTGTTCCTGTGCCAAAATAGTGTCCCAAAAAAATTTTTCCCCGATTTTATAGTTTGCTTTTGGTGAAATACCTTTAAAACACACAGTGGGTTTTATGTCAATACACCCCGTTTTTCCCTAACCAGCATTTTTTATTTTGGGATTTTTGGCTCCTGTCCCAAACATTTTTATTTTTCCAAAATTATAAGGGGGAAATCTTTTCAACTATGTATTGTGTTTTTTTCATATAAACACTTTTTTTCTTAACTAGGTTTTTTTTTTTATTTTGGGATTTTTTTTCTCTCTTTTCCAAACAGCTTTTTTTTTCACTTATTGTTTAAACCCAAATTCTTAAAGTTTCCCCCAAGTTTAATGAAAAAAACCTTGTTCTGTTAAACCTGATACGGGTTAAACACCCCCACCGTCCATTAAATGCCAGGGTATTTTTTTTCCCTTTTCCTTTGACCCAAACAGTGTCCGTTTAAAATCGGTCAAAAAATCCATCGGGTTTTGCAAAAGGCCAAAAAGAAAAAGGGAAATTTGACCCAAAAACCCGAGAGGGCAAGAAAAATGGAATGGGATTGTATTTGCCCTTTTCTTTCCCTTTGACAAAAATTAAAAAAGGGGGGGGGAAAAAACATATCAAAAGAGGGGTTTGGGGGGTTGGAAACAGCATTGGGAAAAACCCAGGGTGGTCGATTTTAGAAATTTGGGTCTTTTGGTGAAAGCATGAGGGGCCCAAGAGGGCAAAATGAAGATTGTGGATTTGGAAAAAAAGAAAAGGCCACAGAGTGGCATAATGACAAATTGTGGGGGTTTGGCGAACTTTGGTGGGCCCAACAAGGGGCAAAATGACGGGTTTGTGGAGGGTGGCGGAAACATGAGTAGGCCACATGTTGTACATGCCCCGATTGTGGAGGTGGGGGGGGTAACAGGGGAAGTAGGGCCCCCAAGTGGACAATAAACAGATTGGAGGTGGCGGAAAACCAAAGGTGGGGCCACAAGTTGCACAATGAAAATATTGCGGAGGGGGGGCAGCACATGATTGCCACGGGTTTGGGGCCAATTCACAGTGTGGATAGGGGGGAAAGCAACAGCCCTAATTTCCAAAAAGCCGGTGGGTTACGGGCAAAAAGCATCAGGGGGATGGTGCAAATTAAACATAATTTTGGGGGTTGGCGGAGCTAGGTGACTTAATGAGGAGGTTTGGCACACGAGCAAAATTCAGAGAGTAAATGGGACTAGCCTGGAGGGAAGCAGCAGCATGAAAACCCTGAGTGGTGGGGTGGCAGCAGCATCGAAGGCAATAAGGGTCCAGTAAAGTAGTGGGGGGTAAAAAGGAGGCTGGCCAGTTGGCACGGGCAGGGGGCAGCAGCAAATAGTAGCTAAGCAGGTACCCAAAGAACCAGATCATTTCTCAAGTTTGGGTGAGGGGGCATGGCTTATAAAATCGATGCATCAGGCTTTTGGTGGTAAAAAACCCTGGCTGATCCACACCTGTTCATTTTGAAAAAGGGGGGGGCCCTCTCCTGATTTCGGGAGTAAAAGCGAGTTCCCCTTGGGGTAAACTAGGGCCCCCCGCAGCACTGTTTTTTTCAGCTCTAAACCACACTATTTTGGCGGGAGGACAGCTTCCCCAAAGTGCAAACCCCGGAAAAATTTAAATGCCACAAATCCAGTTTAGTGCCCATACCCAAGGGGAAACCCCTTTAAAACGTGGGGGGGGCAGATTGCGGGCCAAATTTGGGCCACCCCCTGCTTTTTTTAAGGGTCTGCCCCAGGTGCTGCTGCTGGGGTGGTGAGTCCCCTTATCACAAAGGGCGGGGGGGAAAAAAACTGCACTAAACGACTCCAAACTCAGGTCTGCGGGTTTTGGAGGCGGGTTTTGTTCTACCGCTTACCCCCCCCCCCCACAGCAGCCATGGTAGTGGAAAACATGGCACTGAGAACCCTAAATGAAACCTGCAAAGGGGAAATGGGCGATGGCGCAGATAGGCCAAGCACCCAACAGATTAAAAAGGGGGAAAGGGTCTCTATAGTTTTGAGTTTTTCCTACTAAAAACCCGGGGAAAAAAGGGGGTCCCATTTTGGCCGGAAAGCGAGGGTCCAAGAGGGGGGAAGACCCAGAATTCATCCATTCTCCCGGATGGTGAAAATTGGGAAAATCAGAAAGAGCGGCTTTTCGGCGAAAGGTAAACCGAGGGAAACCCCCTGAATCCCCCCACTGTATACGGGCCACGGTGGGACGGTGCATTGCCTGTTTCCCTTTTATCTCCACTCCCTCCTTCACTTTTTCCGCTCCCCTCTCACCTGGGTAGAAAAAAAACCCCATTTCACCAACAATTTTTGGGTGCCCCAATGTCCCCCTCCCCCATTTGGGAGTCCCCAAAGGACTCATTGGGGGCGAAATGTAGGTTTCCACTTCCCCCAGCCCCCTGCCCAACAGATTTTTCACATCTTTTCCCAGGACATGAAGCAGGGGGAATGACTTTTATTCCCCCCGTAGTCCTTGGCGATGACAAATAACGTTGCCCCCCCTCAAAAAAGCCTCAAAAGGGGCAGGGGGTCAGCATGGTTGCCCACTTGGCTGACATCAAAGTTACACAGGAGTACTACCCTGACCACGCTGTATCATCAAAAAATTGTTAATGGCCTTTTCTGTTCAAACAGTTGGTGCACTACCTTTGCAAGCTGGAATTCCTATGGGAGGTAACATCGCATAACATCGGATGTGGGTGGCGGCCGTTCTGCTTCTGCAACTCGAAGAGGGAGTGCCTGGCTTTGTAGGAATCGGATGAAGGGCATCGCTCAGTTCGCCATTTTCAGAATCTGTCTGAAGATCGTGGAAAAGACGTTCAGGAACCTATTCACGAACCAGATTGAACACGTGCGCAATGGCTTTGGCGCCAAGTGGACAAAGCGCGATCACCATGTTCCTCCCATTGTCCCAACCTCGGCCCCAGGTTCTGATTTGCAATTGCGGAGGCGGGAAAAGCCACACCAATGTCGATTTCTTGCTGCATGACGCAGAGCAGTTTTCCTGCCCCTGGGTGTATCTTCGTCTCGCGAAGTCAAGCCAGGTGTACAACGCTGCGTGACACCGCTGTGCCCTACACATGTGGTATGATGGAGCAGCAACTTTGTGGAGGCTGAGTGATTGGTGGTGGTGGAGGAGAGGACGACATTGGCGCATGAGCAGCAGTTTGACAACCTGTGGTAGGAGAAAGAGGGCGTCTCCTGTCCAAGTTGTTGGTGTGGCTGGTCATTGCAGCACAATCACAAGTGGGCCATAAGGACATGTACTGGCCCTGACCGTAGTTACAGCTCGCACAACGTCGCTCTTCCTTGCACTTCAAAAGAAACCATAGGCTAAAGGACTGGCCCCGCTTCTGGTCTACATATTTTTGAAGGCTCTGGTACTAGCCTTTTTGGAAAAGAAATTATGGCTTTGGAACTCTCACTTCGGCTCGGCACAGGGCATTAAGTTCTCTGAAAGGTGCAGAGTCCACCAATTTGGAAAGCGAGGGAAAATCAAACCAAGAATTTGGACAAGGAGCACGGTCAGGCTGCTGCACCTAGGATGGTTGACGCCATAGCAGTTTGTCTTTTTTGTAATCGCCTTGTTGAATGACTGATCGAATGGGCGCCGAGAGTGGGCGAAGGGATCAGGAGCAATCTGGACCGGGAGATGAGTCCAAAGAGAAACATCTCCTTCTGCAGAGGTGGTGGACCTTGACTGGCTAAAATAGGCATGTCATGCCACTGGGTGCTGCAGCCGCTGTTGCTGCGGCGGCAGGATGGACCACCACATCTGAGCCAACGTGTTCTTCCCAGTCCAGCTGAATGGTGATACTGGCATGTGTTGATGCAGGCCGATGGTGCAATGTTAGCTCCCTGGCCACGCTTTCACTTTCTGCCCACGAGATTCTACATATACCATGTTCGGCTCCTCCGGTGTCTTACAAAATCTGCCCACACCGCCGAGTAGCTCGATATTCACCGCCACGCTCCGCCACTGACTTCTCTGATCCCCGTGCCGCTACTTTCTTGACCTGAGGTAGCGGGTGTTCTTGCCCCGTGGGCATTGGCTCTCGACCTCGCACTGCTCTACCCGCTGCTTACTCACAGCCACACTACCAACACTTTGCTGGCCTGCGCCGAGCTGCCTGACCACAAGTCAGACGCCCCCTTCATCTGACGATGTATGAATGGCCCTTGCTTCACCCGGCTCCCAAGTCGGTCGGGCTACATAGCGCTAGCGTCTAGTGCGATTATTGTTGGATCTTCACTGCTGTCCTCCTCAACGGTCTTGGTATGCAGAGGCTGAACCCTCACAAGATGACCTCCCATGCCACTCTCCAAATCCATACTTTGCCGCCTACTGCAAGAAGCAGGGGATGTCGGCCCCACATCTTCGCTACCAAGTAGCTGCTGACTGTCCTCAAATTGTTCATCCTCGCTGTATAGTGGCGCTGAGCCCAGACCACATAGTAGATCTCTGGCTGAGAGAACAGGACGCGACAGAGGCGGGTCAAGGACAGGTGAGGGCCGTTGACACGCTCCCAGGCCATGCCAACTAAGGGTTGTGTCTGACGTTCCCACCGACTCTTGGCTAGGGTTGTCAGATGTCATCTGGGAGGAAGTGGATGACGTAGTCAACCAATCAACAACCCTTGGGTTGCTGGTCAACACTAGATGACACCGGCAGTTCTGGCCTCACCGAATGACCCCTGCTGCGACATCATCTTACTGTGCTGCGACCTGTGCCTGCTACAGGAATGTTTGTGCCACTGTCACTCGCATGTGTAGCGCTTGCCACCTCTCTGTCTGACATAATGTTTGTTCAAAAATTTACAGACTCTGTTTAATGAAGATATCTGTATATAATAAATGCACACCCTATATTTGACTGCAAATGAACCCACTAACAGGCTTGGGTAACCCTTGGATATAAATTATGCTACACAAATCACCAGGAAAAAATTAACTGGTATGTGGCGTGTTAAAACGCTGTGTATTTTACTGAATAAGAAAGCACAAACAGGCTTCAATAACCCTTGGATATAAATTATGCTACAGAAATCACCAGGAAAAATGTACTCGTCTTTGGAGTTTAAAAACACCATTTATTTTACTGAATACAAAAGCACAAACAGGCTTAGATAACCCTTGGATATAAATTGCTCTACAGAAATCACCAGGAAAAAAATTAACTGGTATGTGGCGTGTACAAACGCCGTGTATTTTACTGATTACAAAAGCAAAAACAGGCTTAGATAACCCTTGGATATTCAATACACTCCAGAGCTGACCAGATGGCATTAAAATGTATATGGGGCAGAATTAGACCCACCCTGGACTTGAATTACAATGGCCCAAAAAACTGAATCAAAATTATAACGAAAGAGGAGCAGTCTCTGATAAAAGCAGTGACACCCCCTCCCAGAATCGCTGTTAAAAAACAAATTTCTTTTGTGTGAGATCTCTGCAGCAGCTGCACCAGCGGCACAACGAGAGCAGTATGAGGAGCGAGCATCGCGTCCGGACTTATATAGTGCGGTGACATCACAGAATCCCGCCGGTCTCTGATTGGCTTCATCTCTGCACATGTCATTGAGGGTCCTCCTTTATTCCTACCAGACTTTTCTGCCCTGTTTCAGGCCATGTTCTTATGGCCCTTTTATCAATTAAAAACACGCTTCGTTCCGGCAAATCACCCCTAACTTCGACTTCATGCAGAATCGAAGTTTTCTTGAAATTCTAAATGATTTCCACTTCATTAGAATCGATTCGCCCATCTCTAGTCGCTGCCTGACACGCAAGCTGCTGCCCTCTTCTCCCGATGATGATGATGATGATGATGATGAAGCCCTTGCTTCACCCGGCTCCCAAGTGCGATCAGCTACATCGTCATCGCTTTGTGTTTGCCCATCACTGCTGTCCTCCTCAACGGTCTTGGTGTACAGAGTCTGACCGCTTGCAACATAACCTCCCATACCACTTTCCACATCACTACTTGCCCGCCTACTGCAAAAGCTGCGGATGTCTGACTCACCTCATTGCTGCCCATTAGTTGCTCACTGTCCTCAAATAGTTTGTCCTCGCTGTATAGTGGCCAGAGCCCACAGCATATAGTAGTTCTCTGGCTGAGGGAACCAAAAGGGACAGATGCAGGTTGAGGACAGGTGAGGGGCCACATACCTGCTCCCGGGCCATGCCAACTAAGAGTTGTGTCTGATGAACCCACTGACTCTTGGCTGGGGCTGTCAGATGTCATCTGGGAGGAAGTGGATGACCTATCTAGTCAACCATTCAAGAACTGTTGGATTGGTGGTCAACACACTGCCGCTAGATGACACCGAGTGACCCCTGCCGCAATATCCCCTTACTGTGCTGTGACCTGTGCTTGCTCCACAAACATTTGTGCCATTGCCCCTTCCATGTGCCACCTCTTTGCCTGATATACCGTTTTATCAAAAATTTACAATAGAACAAATTATTTTTAATGCAGATGTGTGCATATGACAAATACACAAGCTGTATTTCAAAGGAGTTTCACCTTCTAAGTAAAAAAAAGTAACTCTTTGCCACAGAGAGCAATAACCCAAAAGACTGAACTGGTTGTAAAGGAGATGTGTGTATGTGAGAAATACACACACTCTATTTCAAAGATATTTCACTACAATAAGTGAAAACACTAACTGTTTGGCACAAAGAGAAATAACCCAAAATAAAAAATGCTCATATAGGAACATGTTGAAAGGTATTTCACCCCAGTTACTGTAAAATTAGAAGTACAGTCTAGTGCTGCTGCAGAGAGATCCGTGTGCATAAGAGACACAGTGGCAAGTGGCAGAATGCAAAATGGCTGGCCTATTTATAGTCCTGTGACATCACAGAATCTGGCTGCTGATTGGCTGCATGTCTGCATGTTATGACATTGAGGGCGTTCCTTTTTTTCTCCCATAGTTCTTTGCCCCTTGTCATACCATGTGCTCGCGGCCATTTTAGATTTGTCACCATGAATCGCAAGAATTGATTCGCTCATCCCTGATCTAAACTATTTGGAAAATGAGTAATCAATTAGTGTGTTTGTTATGTACAAGACTTGAAACCCAGTAATTGATTACTTACTTGCAACACCATTCTGAACAATTTAGACAATTTAATGAAGCTTGGAGGTAATAAAGGCAGTTTCACTGGAGCGCAGTTAAAACTGCATGAAGACTGCATTTTGTGAAAGCAGCCTAATAAGAGGTCTTTTTATAACAAGTCATGTTTTTAGTGCAGAATCATTTGCTTACAGCTAACCAACAACTGAATATACTAATTATACAAGCATTTCAATGTTAGGTATAATGTATTATAAAAATACTAACTTTTGTCATGTCTTTTTAATGTCTTTCATCTGTTCTGACAGCATGATGAGGAGAGATAATGCTACACTACAGCGGATGTATGCTTTTATTTGTTTCTTTAGGAATTACATAGAGTAACATTTAAAGGTACAGAGTAACAATTTTTATGGAGGGGGAGATTTCTGTTTTTTTGAGAAGTGGAGAATGCTATGCTTTTCTCTGTGTCAAGATTTATCTTTATAACACAAATTCTGACACATTTGCAGGGAGACACTTTTGACATAGGTGCTTATGTATATTGCATATTATATGTCTGATTTTTTATGAACTCCTTGATCTACAGCATTTTTTCAATGGTGTATCCAAATAAAAAAAGAGGAAAACAGTACATTAAGATAAGCAAACTCCTGCTTTTAAGCTACAGCATAATATGAAAATTAATTAAGAAAATTCCAAGCAATATTGTTTTACAGCCCCCTGAAACATTAAGGCTGTAATTGTAAGCTTTTACCTTACAAGTCAATTTTACTGAGAAAAGATTCCTGCAAAGAAAGACAAAAAAAAAATATCAATTTTCAGGAAACCACTAGTATGACTAAAGCATAAGAAACTGATTTTAGATTTTGGCCAGGCTTCTATCAGCATCAGACACAACCACTTTTTTGGATGAGTCACTGTGTCATTTAAATACCACAAAAAAAACAACATATATACTTTTACTTTTTTTACTTTTTCAGTTAAAACATACCATATTTTGTTTCAAAATCCTTACAAATGTATAGAAAATTTAACCTTGAACATAGATTAGTCCATAAAAAGTATCCTGCTTCATTCACATATTCACATTCGTATGCAAGCTGTCCACTCATCTGTCAGGACTGTGCTACTGGCCCTTTAAAGAGAATGTGTCATAAAAAAAATGACTTATTGTTAAACTCACATTTTTATGTTAAACACATTTTTTAAGAATTTTTGGCTATGTTTTTTTCATTTTCCATATCACTTTCAGTATTTTTTTAATAATTCCGAAGTCCTGCAGTTTTCACTTTGGCCACTAAGCCTAATAATCGTCTGACACTTCCTGTTCTGTTTAGAGAGCTTTTCAGCAGTGTGCACATTTTCAGTAAAAGCAGGGTCAAACTGAAAAGAGACACCATTGTGTACAGATAACACAGAATCCACCAGTCACAAGAGGAGATGTCACAGCTCCCCCCTCTCCCTTCCCTTCAAAGTGAAAACTCTCCTATACAAGTCTATGGGACAGAAGCTGTCTTAAGAATCCTATGTGCATGAAGCTGCTGTAAAGTATCTCTCTAACTGCTGTTAAAGCAGTGCAAGCAAGAATTTCTTCCTCACAATCATATATAGACGGCCGAATAGAGAAATCTACAATCGGGAAATAAAAACGACTGAGAGGAAAGGAATATGGATCAGGGTCTTGATTTAATAAGTAGAAAAGAAAATTGGCGATGGATTCCCTTTAAGGTTTTTTGTTGCAGGCTCAGCCAGGGTGCGGCTTGGTGCCTGATGGGTTAAGCATTTAAAGCCAATCCCTAACTGGGACTGGGTATTTAAACCTCTTCCTGTCAGCCTCACCCTGCTGGTGATTTCTTCTTGTATCCTTGCTGTTTGTTTTTGCTTTGCTATTTTGATTCACTGGTTCTCTGGATTTTGGCCTGTCATCTGGTTATTCTCTCGTCTTGTCATTCGGTACTGCGCATACTCCTAGTTTGACCTCGGCCTGCCTGAGTATTCACTATTTGTTGTCTGTTTGTCCCACCTATAAATGTTACTCAACAAGTTACATGATAAACATTTTAGCCAATACAATATCAAAAGACACCTTCATAAAAGCGATATGAGGCTAAAATTTTCATTAAGTCCCTATGGGACCAGTGACACCATGAAGAGAGGCACCAGGTGAGTGAAATAAGGTGGTGCATTATTGACAAGGTCTTTGCCAGGATAAAAGTACACAGGGATCCTGACTACTTTAGCGTGAAGCATTCTGGATCGATCGACTAGAGTCACTGGTCCCAAAAGGACTTAATGAAAGTGTTAACTTTCGACCGTTTGGCTCGCATAGTTATGTAAAAAAAAGTGTATGAAACAAGATACTTTTCTGTGGACTAACCAATGTTGGACTGACATATTTCATGTTAAATTTTCTATACATTTTTAAAGACTGTGAAACAAAAATTTTATGTTTTCACTGAAAAAAGTTAAATATATGTGGCACTTAACAGTCGACTTTTGTGATATATGAATGGCTATAATTGGTGTTCTGGGGAGAACCCAATAAGAAGGCTATTGACATAAATCTAAAAAAGTATCTGGTTGAAAATTTTGTATTAATGAGTCACTGTGTCAACAAGTAATAAAGTCTGGCACTCCGAGAAGCAACTTGGTCCTTTTATTGGAGAAAGATGAGATCACCATTTATAAAAAAAAAAAAATGATGGCTTGTCATAAGGATAGACCTTTTTGGTGACCCTGCCTTTCTAGACTCATGCCTTTTTGATGAAGCCATTTGTATAGCTACATGAGGGCTATTATTTTGTGAAACAAGATGTACTTTTCAATAAGTATTCAAAATATATAGCACTGAAAATGGGCTGTTCACCTCCCTTAGTGTGCAGCATGTACAGAACGCAAAACGGATATCTGGGCGTTGATCCCCGTTGGGACCCGCGCCAGCAAATACTCCCGAGTCCGGTTCCGGTAAAACTACTGTGTTTTCTTAAAACAGCACTACGGCAACAATACAGGTGAAGTAACAAACGCGTTTCGGGCAGTACGCCCTTGTTCACTGTTATCACATAGTACTTTACACCTGTCTTATAAAACTAACTTAAAACCAATCACCTTTCCGATGTTACAGCACGTGACCATACAGGGATGGTAGTGACGCGATCTCAGGATTTTAACCCTTTCTAGTGGCTTGTAAACAAAAGAAACACCAGATAGTAAACATATGATAAAAATTGCTGCATGCCCCAACTATATCAATTGCCTAGTAAGGTGAACATAGGCTCTATTTAAGATATATGTATTAAATTTAATGTTTGCATATATCACTTATATATAATAGATTTTAATAAAAGTATAGCATGTCTGTTCGATAGTTGAGACCTGTCGGTCTTCTGGTGCCTAATTTCATTATCCACTGGACCTCTTTTCTCCTGATTGCTTTCGTCCAATTCCCACCTCTGTATGGATATTAGAGCCCGGATGGGTGAACTGCGATCTTAGGATCCTCAACAAGACGAAATAGACAAGTCCGTGGCAAAGGTGAGCTGCATCTTTTGTACTAGATGTGCAGCATGTAGTTGAGGGTGGAAGGGGAAAAAAAAACAATACCCAGTCATGCTGTTCTTCCCAGCAATGCATTTGCTATTCCTCTCCGCCGATGTTCTGCTGTCTTCCAGCTTTTTCCAAAGGAAACATCATTTCTGCAGCCTGTGATTAGCTGTGGTGGTCAAAGAACACTGCCCGATGTCTCCGTACAGAAATCACGGCTCTTAATGGTGATGTTGAGCAATATCACGTGATTACTGCAGTCAATCAGTTCGGCAGTTACATTCCTTTTGACCAAAGCTGGAAGACAGCAGAAGATCGTCGGAGAGGACTTATAAATGCAAATGCATCATTGGAAGCGAGGTTTTTTTTGTTTGTTTTTTACCATCATCACCTACATACTGCACATCAAAAAAGGGAATTGGAAACTAATGCACAAGATTTGCATTGGTACTTAACTTCCTAATCACATTGTTGTTGGAAAGGTTGTGGTCAAGTTGGCACTCTTTTCTATCTGTGGTGGTCTTGTCCTGTTATGAATCCCTTTCGGATGAAGATTAAAGACCTTTTGAAGCAAATCTTACATTCAGTCATAGGGCATCATGTATGGAAATTGTTTAAGTGTAGAACTTTCTTTCTTGCCCATAGCAATCAGAGCTCTCCTTTCATTTCATATAGTGCTCTGAAAATATGAAAGGGGAGCACTGATTGGTTGCTATGGGCAACAAAGAAAGTCTTACATCTAGACAGTTTTTATACACGAGGCCCATAGTGCTATCTCCTGAACTTGTTATTCTAGAGCTAGGCTTTTGGGATTTGTCTACATTTTGCAGAACAGTAGTCCATCAAATACTACTAGCATCTAGATTCTGTGTAGCACAAACCTGGAAAAATACATTGTAAGTGTTATATGACTTGGCTGGTATTGGTTGCTACTGATTTATTTTCATTACTCTATTTCCCTCTTTTAAAAGTGCAATTATGTCATTTATATGGTCAGTTAACAGGACTAAATCCTCTTTATTTGACCTTGTTTTATGTCTATGTGACGTAATTGAATGACATTGTCTGTAATTGTACTAATTTTTCCTCTTTTTATATATTTTGAAAAACTTTAATAAAAAATCTTGAAACATTAAAATGTGGAGGTGGACAGTATTTTTTTCTGGAAGAAAATGCTACCATTGCACAAATACAACTTACTTAAATACAATTTGTTTTAATGTTGCCATTTTCTAAATGCCATACCTATTTTATTTTTCCATTAACATAGTTGTGTGGGAGCTTGATTTTTAAGGAGTTGATATTTTCCTTGCTTTCATTTTACAATACAAACTAATTATTAGATTGCTTTGTATTCCATTCTTTGTAAGGACAGAAGAATAAAAAAATTCAGGCATTGGTTTGAATATTTCTCCCCAGTGTTTACTTTACCTTGTAGGTTTAATAACATGAAGATTTTATAGTTCTGGTTTATATATGCAGTCAAAATTTCCTGAGGCATCTATGGAGTCTGATCTTATCCATTTCACTGGGGTATTGGCAGCGGCACACTGTCGCATCAATTCTTTGGAAGATCATAGATGGCACATCAAAAGACAGATTTAAAAGAGCCCAAAAGAGCCTTTATAATGTTTCGGGCCGAAACTTGAATTTTAAGAAATTTGAGCCAAACGCCGAAATGAATGCCGAACCCCATTAAAGTCAAGGGGAGATGATGTTTAGGTTAATTTTTATACTAACACAGGTGAGGAGAATCTGCAATTACCTTCCTTAAGAGTAAACAAATACAAAAATGGGACATTGCTTACTCAAAAACACTACAATTTTTGGGCATATTTCACAGCTCAATGGCTGGACTAGACTGAACCCAGTAGCAGTCAACACAAATGCAAAAATACCAAAAAAAAAAC
>JAODAL010047268.1:0-30110 GCA_025379985.1 Phyllomedusa bahiana | reverse complement strand
CCCAAATTTCTAAAATTGGGGAATTTGGCTTTTGTTAAATTTTGAATGTTTCCCTCAATGTCATGTTGAGCAGGGGGGGGGAGTTTTTGGTTGGTGTTGAACCCTCACTGTGTGAGAGTGAATTAGGGTGAAGTTATAATAACTGGGGTCATATTCCTCACACCTCCCCCTTTTAGAGGGCTCTTGGGGGCAGCACCTCTCGGTGTTCTCCCATGCACTCGATCACCCTCTCCACCTGTTGGGACAACCCATCGGCATTGCTGAGGTCTTGGCCCTTCCGGTGTCAAATGGCGAAATGGATCCCCCCGGCTCCGCGTAGAATCCGATCTTGATGCCCCCTTCAAAATTGTTTTGTGGAAAGGGTCTTCCCCCTTTTCCCCTGCGTGGTCCAGGGTGACCAGGTACATTATGGTGTTAAATTGCTGGTGCACGAGGTACAGGTCTTCTCAGGCTGCCTAAAGCTTGTCCTGTAGCACACAGATTGGCCACCTCCTGACCCACCTGGTAGGTCCTCTCACAAGGGTTCTGGTCGTACCACCGCTTCTGGTCGGCCCAGGCTTGCGGCATATTTCCATGCACCAGCTGCATCACGGCCTGCATTTTGTCACGGAACCGCACGACTTTATAACCCAATATTACAGAGGGACCCGGAACTTTAGAAAGCAAAAGGTCCCTTTAAAAGATTAGAGGTTTGGCGAGTGCCTCAGCATCCAAACATCGCAGGGTATCCATGGCTATGAGCATAAGTGGACGCCCCATGGTGACTTATCTCCGGAATGGCATCCGCAGGGCAGAGTTCATTCTCTGAGTGTTTGTCCGGAAATTGTATTTTACTCTCCTCAGGCCGGATGTTTACCCAGGATTCAGCGCGGGCACAGGGTGACCGATCATTCACCTGCAACAAAAGCAAAACTCCCCGACCGGCATTCCCCTGAACAGAAGCAACAACTCCCCCCGCCGAGCATTCCCCTCAACAAGAAGCACCCTCCCCCGACGGGCATTCCCCTGCAACAAGAAGCACAAAACCCCCGACCGAGCATTCCCTGCAAAAAGAAGCACAACCACCCCGCCCGGGGCATTCACCTGCAAAAAGAAGCACAAATACCCCCGACCGGTACCCCACCTGCAACAAAAGAAGCTACCCCGACGAGCATCCACCGAAACAAGAAGCAAACTACCCCGACGAAGCATCCCCTGCAACGAACCCACAACTACCCCCCCCGACCGAGTTTTCCCCTGCAACAAGAAGCAAATCCCCGGGCCGAGGGATTCACCTGCAACAAGAGCACAACTCCCCCCGACCGACATTCCCCTGCAAAAGAACCCAAACTCCCCCCCGCCGGGGCATTCCCTGCAACAAAAAGGGACAACTATCCCCGACCGGGCACCCACCTGCAACAAAAGAAAAACTACCCCCCGACCCGGGATCCACCTCAACAAAAAGCACAATTATCCCCCAACGAACCCTACTGCAACAAGAAGCACAACTACCCCCGACCGGGCATACCTGAAACAAGAAGCACAAACTATCCCCAACGGGACCACTCACCTGACAACAAGATGCACAACTATTCTGGCCCGAATAGATCTCATTCACCTGCAACATGAAGCACAAATACCTCGCCGACCGAGCATTCATGCCGTGCAAACAAGAAGCACTAACTACCCCCAGAGTCCGGGCATCCACCTGACTCCAGAAGCATCAACTTACCCCCGACCCGGGCTCTCCACCTGCAACAAGAAGCGCAACTATCCCGGATACCGATCATTCACCTGCACAAGAAGCCATCAACTATCACCCAACGGACCACCTTCATCCTGCCAAGGAAGCAACAACTATCGCCGATCGAAGCATTCCTGCAACAAGAAGCACAACTATCTCCCCAAAGACATCACCTGCAACAAGAAGCACAACTCATCCGACCCGGCATTCACCTCTCAAACAAGAGTCACAAAGCTTACCCCGAGCTCGGGCATTCACTGCAACAAGAAGCACAACTATCCCAAAGCACGACTCACCTTGAACCAGAGCCAACTATCACGACGGGCCTGTCACTTGAAACAAGAAGCCATACTACAACGACTGGGGGCATTCACCTGCAACAAGAAGCACAACTGACCCCGACCGAGCACTCAACTGCAACAAGAAGAAAACTTACCCCGAACGGGCACTCACTGCAATGAAGCACATCTACACCTTCCGACCGGGCAATTTCACCTGCAACAAGAAACAACTACCCCGATCACGAGCATTCACTGCAACAAGAAGCACAACTACCCCGACCGGGCATACACCTGCAACAAGAAGCACCACTACCCCGACGGGCATCCACCTGCAACAAGAAGCACAACTATCCCCGACCGATCATTCACCTGCAACAAGAAGCACAACTATCCCCGACCGATCATTCACCTGCAACAAGAAGCACAACTATCCCCGACCGGGCATTCACCTGCAACAAGAAGCACAACTACCCCCGACCGAGCATTCACCTGCAACAAGAAGCACAACTATCCCCCAACGACCACTCACCTGCAACAAGAAGCACAACTACCCCCGACCGGGCATTCACCTGCAACAAGAAGCACAACTACCCCCGACCGGGCATTCACCTGCAACAAGAAGCACAACTATCCCCCAACGACCACTCACCTGCAACAAGAAGCACAACTACCCCCGACCGAGCATTCACCTGCAACAAGAAGCACAACTATCCCCGACCGGGCATTCACCTGCAACAAGAAGCACAACTACCCCCGACCGAGCATTCATGTACAACAAGAAGCCCAACTACCCCCGACCGAGCATCCACCTGCAACAAGAAGCACAACTATCCCGACGAGCATTCAACTGCAACAAAGAAGCACAAACTACCCTCGAATCGAAGCATTCGCCTGCAACAAGAAGCACAAATACCCCGACCGGTCATTCACCTGCAACAAGAAGCACAACTACCCCCAGACCCGAGCATTCACCTGCAACAAGAAGCACAACTACCCCCGACCGGGCATCCACCTGCAACAAGAAGCACAACTATCCCCCAACGACCACTCACCTGCAACAAGAAGCACAACTATCCCCGACCGATCATTCACCTGCAACAAGAAGCACAACTATCCCCCAACGACCACTCACCTGCAACAAGAAGCACAACTATCCCCCAACGACCACTCACCTGCAACAAGAAGCACAACTATCCCCGACCGAGCATTCACCTGCAACAAGAAGCACAACTACCCCCGACCGAGCATTCACCTGCAACAAGAAGCACAACTACCCCCGACCGAGCATTCACCTGCAACAAGAAGCACAACTACCCCCGACCGAGCATTCGCCTGCAACAAGAAGCACAACTACCCCCGACCGAGCATTCGCCTGCAACAAGAAGCACAACTACCCCCGACCGAGCATTCGCCTGCAACAAGAAGCACAACTACCCCCGACCGAGCATTCGCCTGCAACAAGAAGCACAACTACCCCCGACCGAGCATTCACCTGCAACAAGAAGCACAACTATCCCCCAACGACCACTCACCTGCAACAAGAAGCACAACTACCCCCGACCGGGCATTCACCTGCAACAAGAAGCACAACTATCCCCGACCGACCATTCACCTGCAACAAGAAGCACAACTACCCCCGACCGAGCATTCACCTGCAACAAGAAGCACAACTACCCCTGACCGAGCACTCACCTGCAACAAGAAGCACAACTACCCTCCAACGAGCATTCGCCTGCAACAAGAAGCACAACTATCCCCGACCGAGCATTCACATGCAACAAGAAGCACAACTACCCCCGACCGAGCATTCGCCTGCAACAAGAAGCACAACTACCCCCTGACCGATCATTCACCTGCAACAAGAAGCACAACTATCCCCGACCGAGCATTCGCCTGCAACAAGAAGCACAACTACCCCCGACCGAGCATTCGCCTGCAACAAGAAGCACAACTACCCCCGACCGAGCATTCGCCTGCAACAAGAAGCACAACTACCCCCGACCGAGCATTCACCTGCAACAAGAAGCACAACTATCCCCCAACGACCACTCACCTGCAACAAGAAGCACAACTACCCCCGACCGGGCATTCACCTGCAACAAGAAGCACAACTACCCCCGACCGAGCATTCACCTGCAACAAGAAGCACAACTACCCCCGACCGAGCATTCACCTGCAACAAGAAGCACAACTACCCCCGACCGGGCATTCACCTGCAACAAGAAGCACAACTACCCCCGACCGGGCATTCACCTGCAACAAGAAGCACAACTACCCCCGACCGAGCATCCACCTGCAACAAGAAGCACAAACTACCCCGACCAGACCGAGCATTCACCTGCAACATGAAGCACAACTACCCTCGATCGAGCATTCTCCTGCAACAAGAAGCACAACTACCCCCGACCGAGCATTCGCCTGCAACAAGAAGCACAACTACCCCCGACCGAGCATTCGCCTGCAACAAGAAGCACAACTACCCCCGACCGAGCATTCGCCTGCAACAAGAAGCACAACTACCCCCGACCGAGCATTCGCCTGCAACAAGAAGCACAACTACCCCCGACCGAGCATTCACCTGCAACAAGAAGCACAACTATCCCCGACCGGGCATCCACCTGCAACAAGAAGCACAACTACCCCCGACCGGGCATTCACCTGCAACAAGAAGCACAACTATCCCCCAACGACCACTCACCTGCAACAAGAAGCACAACTACCCCCGACCGAGCATTCACCTGCAACAAGAAGCACAACTACACCCGACCGACCAAACACGTACAACAAGAAGCACAACCATTACCCCCGACCGAGCATTCCCTGCAACAAGAAGCAACAACTACCCCCGACCGAGCATTCTCCTGCAACAAGAAGCACAACTACCCCCGACCGGGCATTCGCCTGCAACAAGAAAAACAACTAACCCCGAACGAGCATTCAGCCTGCAACAAGAAGCACAACTACCCCGACCGACCGCTTCGCCTGCAACAAGAAGCACAACTACCCCGACGCCGAGCATCCACCTGCAACAAGAAGCACAACAACTATCCCACGACCGAGCATCCACTGCAAACAAGAAGCACAACTATCCCCGACCGACCATTCACCTGCAACAAGAAGCACAACTAACCCCGACCGACCATTCACCTGCAACAAGAAGCACAACTACCCCCGACCGAGCACTCACCTGCAACAAGAAGCACAACTACCCCCGACCGAGCCAACTCCCAACTGCAACAGGAAGCACAACTACCCACCCCGAACCCCGAGCCATTCCCTGCAACAAGAAGCACAACTACCCCCGACCGAGCATCCACCTGCAACAAGAAGCACAACTACCCTCGACCGAGCATTCACCTGCAACAAGAAGCACAACTACCCCCGACCGAGCATTCACCTGCAACAAGAAGCACAACTACCCACGAACGAGCATTCGCCTGCAACAAGAAGCACAACTACCCCCGACCGAGCATTCGCCTGCAACAAGAAGCACAACTACCCCCGACCGAGCATTCGCCTGCAACAAGAAGCACAACTACCCCCGACCGAGCATTCGCCTGCAACAAGAAGCACAACTACCCCCGACCGAGCATTCACCTGCAACAAGAAGCACAACTATCCCCCAACGACCACTCACCTGCAACAAGAAGCACAACTACCCCCGACCGAGCATTCACCTGCAACAAGAAGCACAACTATCCCCGACCGAGCATTCACCTGCAACAAGAAGCACAACTACCCCCGACCGAGCATTCACCTGCAACAAGAAGCACAACTACCCCCGACCGAGCATTCACCTGCAACAAGAAGCACAACTACCCTCGAACGAGCATTCGCCTGCAACAAGAAGCACAACTACCCCCGACCGAGCATTCGCCTGCAACAAGAAGCACAACTACCCCCGACCGAGCATTCACCTGCAACAACAAGCACAACTACCCCCGACCGAGCATTCGCCTGCAACAAGAAGCACAACTACCCCGACCGAGCATTCGCCTGCCCAAACAAAGAAGCCAAAAAACAAACTACCCCCGACCGAGCAATTCACTGCAACAAGAAGCACAACAACCCCCCGCCACTTCCCTGAACAAAAACCAAAAACCCCCCGACGGGCATTCCTGCAACAAAAGCACAACTCCCCCCAGGACTTTTTCACCGCACAAAACCCCAAAATTCCCCCACCGGCTTTTCCCTGCAAAAAGAAGAAAAACTCCCCCCCGAGCCGGCATTCCCGCAACAAGAAGCACAATACCCCACCGAGCATTCCCCTGAACAAGAAGCACACTACCCCCCCGCCCAAATTCCCTGCAACAAAAGCACAACCCCCCCCACCGAGCATTCCCTGCAACAAGAAGCAAAAACTCCCCCCCACCGAGCACGCCTGCAACAAGAAGCACAACTCCCCCGACCGAGCATTCCCTGCAACAGAAGCACAACTACCCCCCCCCCGGGGGCATTCGCTGCAACAAGAAGCACAACTACCCCCGACCGGGCTTTTGCCTGCAAAAAGAAGAACAACTACCCCGACCGGACATTCCCCTTTGCAACAAAAAACCACAACTTCCCCCGCCCAAACTTTCCCCTGTCCCTTCACTCAAAAAACCCCCAAATTTTTCCAAACTTCTGAAAAAAATTTTGTGCCCTTTTTTCTATAAAATATTATTTGTTTTTTTAAAAAAGCCTTTAAGATCTCTGTTTGCGGGTCAGTGGTATATGAACGTTCTTTACATTTACGGGTTTAAAAAACCCAATTTTAAAAAGGTAAAGGGTTTTGTTTGAAATTTAAAAATTCAGTCTCTGCGAGCTAAACACTTTGGCGGGCAAAAAATCCTTTCCTGATATTTTGGGTTACAATGTACAGTGCGGACAAATGCCGACCCTTTGCGGATAAGAGTTTAAAAAGGTTTTTGCCCCTTTATAACTGACAGCAAGAAAAAGGGGGTCTTAGAAAAGTGTTGGACTGAAACACGAATTTAATTTCAGAAATTTGGGCTTTTTTGTTTTTTTTAAACCTTTTTTTGGGGTTTTTATTCCCTCCTGCCGTTGAAAACCCGGGCAAATGTTATTAAATTTCGTTTAGGGGGTTGGCTGGGGTCTTTTGCTCCCTTTTGGGGGGCCCCCCAAATTTCCCCCTCAGGGACAAACCTTAAAAAAGGGCCCGGGGGTTGACCTGGGGCCCCTTCAAAACCCTCTAAAACGGGCCCCCCAAATCACACTGGGGGCCCCCGTAGGTAAGGGGCCCACAATTTTCCCCCGCAGGTTTAAACCCCCCACACTTTTCCTTGGGGAGGTGGGTTAATTTGCCCCAGCTCCCCCAAATTTTTGGACAATTTTTTTTTTACAGTTCTATATGATGTGATTTTTTCATCATGGGACGAAATTGATTTTCTTTTGGCGTTACCCTGGGGTCGGGGGCGGGGTTGCAAGGTCTTGGCTTATCTTCATATAAACCCATTGGAGCTTATTACAGTGAGGACTGAAGAGTCCCCCCCGCCCTCCGCTCTATTCTGGGTTCAGCCAGGAAACTGCAGACTTGGACAAACAGAGATCTAGATGACATGAAACCAGTGTGTCTACAGAATGGACAATAAAACCCAAGGCCCAGGGTCCACCACGCTGCAGAGCATGAAGAGCAGGGGCCCAGGGTCCACCAGGCTGCAGAGCATGAAGAGCAGGGGCCCAGGGTCCACCAGGCTCCAAAAGGGATGAAGAGAAGGGGGGCCCCGGGGCCACCGGCCTTTTAGAGCATGAAGAGCAGAGGCTCAGAGTCCACCAGGCTGCAGGCAGAAAAGAAGGGGCCCCGGGTTTTCCAAACCCGGCTGCAGAATTTAAGGCAGGGGGGCCCGGGCCCCCAGGCTGCCGAGCATGAAAAGGGAGGGCCCCGGGTCCCCTCCCCAGGCTGCAGAGCATGAAAAGAAGGGGCCCAGGGTCCACCAGGCTGCAGAGCATGAAGAGCAGGGGGCCAGGGTCCCATCCACCGGGGTGCGAGCATTTTTGAAGGGGCCCCCGGGGCCACCAAAGCTTTCAGACTTGAAGAGCAGGGGGGCCCCGGGGGCCACCAGGGGTTTCAAGCATGAAGAGCAGGGGGCCCCCGGGCCCCAAAGGTGCAGAGCTGAAAAAAAGGGGCCCAGGGGCCAACCCCGGCTGAGAGCATGAAGAGAAAGGGGCCCCGGGTCCCCAGGGGCTTGGGAGGCATGAAGAGCGGGGCCCCGATTTCCCCGGCCCGCAGAGCATGAAGAGAAGGGGCCCAGGGTCCACAGGGCTGCAGAGCTTGAAGAGCAGGGGCCCAGGGTCCACCAGGGTCCAAGCAAGAAGGAAGGGGCCCCGGGGGCCCCGGTGGGAAAAGCATTTAAGAGCAGGGGCCCAGGGGCCCCAGGCTGCAGATCATGAAAAGCGGGGGGCCCCGGGGGCCCCCCAGGTGGAGAGCCTTAAGGTCCCGGGGCCCAGGGTTTCCCTCCAAACCCGGCTTTCAAAAGGGATGAAGAAAGGGGCCCCGGGTCCCCCCCGGCTGCGAGCATGAAAGGCAGGGGCCCAGGGTCCAAACCACCAGGCGGAAGGGGCATTAAGGGAAGGGGCCCGGGTCCCACCCGCTTGGGAGAGCATGAAGAGCAGGGGCCCAGGGTCCACCAGGCTGCAGAGCTTTAAAAAAAAGGGGGGCCCCCTTCCCCCAGGCTGCAGGGCATGAAAAAAGGGGGCCCCCGGGTCCACCAAAGGGGCCAAAAGAAGAAGAGCCCCCCGGGGGCCCCCAGTCCCCCTGTGTTGAAAAGCCCGAAGTAAGGGGGGGCCAGGGTCCATCCCCCCAGGCTGCCCGAGCATGAAAAGCAGGGGCCCCCGGGGCCAACCACAAAGGGTGAAAAGCATTTAAGAGCAAAGGGGCCCCGGGTTCCCCTAAAACTGCCCGAGCATGAAGAGGGAGGGGGCCCCGGGTCCAAAACCCGGGGTGCAGAGGGATGAAAAGCAGGGGCCCCCCAGTCCCCCCGTGTTCGAGCATTTAAGAGCAAAGGGGGCCCGGGGCCCCCCACCCGGTGCCCGAGCTTTAAAAGCAGGGGCCCCGGGTCCATCCCCCATGCTTCAAGCATGAAAAAAGGGGCCCAGGGTCCACCAGGCTGCAGGGGCTGAGGGGCACGGGCCCGGGTCCACCATGCGCAGAGGGATGAAAAAGCGGGGCCCGAAATCCACCGGGTGCAAGCATGAAGAGCAGGGGCCCAGGGGCCCCCCCGGCTGCAGAGCATGGGAAAAGCAGGGGGCCCCGGGGGCCATTTCCCCCAGGCCCGCAGAGCATGAAAAGCAGGGGCCCAGGGTCCACCAGGCTGCAGAGGGATGGAAAGAGGGGGCCCCGGGTCCATCTTCCAGGGTGCAGGGGCATGAAGAGCAGGGGCCCCGGGCCCCAAGCTTTAGAAACATGAAGAGAAGGAAAACCCCCGGGGGCCACAGGGGTGCAGAGCAAGAAAGAAAAACAGAGGCTCGAAATCCAACCCGGCTGCCCGAGCATGAAAATTTGGGGGCCCCGGGTCCACCAGGCTGCAGAGCATGAAGAGCAGGGGCCAGGTCCACCATGCTGCAGAGCATGAAAGCAGGGGGTCAGGTCCACCAGGTTCAGGGGCATAAGAGCAAAGGGGGCAGGTCCACCAGGCTGCAGAGCATGAAGAGCAGGGGCCCAGGGTCCACCAGGCTGCAGAGCATGAAGAGCAGAGGCTCAGAGTCCACCAGGCTGCAGAGCATGAAGAGCAGGGGCCCAGGGTCCACCAGGCTGCAGAGCATGAAGAGCAGGGGCCCAGGATCCACCAGGCTGCCCGAGCATGAAGAGGGAGGGGCCCAGGGGCCCATCAGGGTGCCGATCAAAAACCACCAAACGAAAAACAAAACACCAAAAGGGCTTATTAGGTGCAGACAAATTAAAAAAGGTGTTTTTAACCCTGCCGTTTTCCCCAGAAACCTGCTCTTCAAAGCTATCTTCAGACTACTGCTTCCTGTTCAGGCTGTGGGCGCCTCTACAGATTCAGGCTGTGGGTGGTTTTTTCAGCCAGGCTCCCAAATTCAAGTTTAGGCTATGGTGGTTCTATAGCTTCGGCTCCCCCTTCTGTTTTAGGGTTGGGTGGTTTTATTCTCCCAAACGCCCTCTATCCCCACTATATAGTTTGCCCTTTTTTAGGGCTTTTTTGGGCAATTTTATTAAGCTATTTTAAGGACTCCAGTTAACTAATACATATTTTATCAGAATTTTAAAATTTACCCGGAAATTGTAAAAAAATTTCTTAAAAATGGGGTTTACCCGCCCCCACCCTAAAGTTTTCCCCTGATTTGGGTCCTTTCAGTGGTTTTAGAAAATCTTAATTTGAAAGGGAAATTAAAGGGATGACATAAAAAATTTTAAAAATTTTTTAAAGGGGCTAAGGTTTATCAAAAAAATAATTTTTCAATAAAAATGAAGCCCCTTTTATTGGCAAGTAAGAGGAACCGCGATGGGTACCAGGGTGGCTCCCTCCTACGCCAATTTTTTCATGATGGGTCTTTGAAAAAGAATTAATTTACTCCCATCTGTTATACAAAAAATATGTACCTCTATATAAGAGGTACATCGATGATCTTTTCTTTATTTGGACCGGTCCTCATTTCAGATGTAAATAGAAATAGCTGGGATATCAATTTTACTTCACAAAGTGATTCATTGAAAATTTAATTTTAGTATAAAAAATTTCCAACGGAAGGCAATTTAAAGCGAAAAATTTAAAAAAAGTTGTATAAATAGTTTTTCCCATTTTACTGGGGGACATCAAGCCCTGGATAAAAAAAACATACCCTTGGGGCCAGTCAGGCAAATACACAAAAATTGCTCTGATGATGAGATATGTACAAAACAAATTGCAGTGTTAAAAAAATCGCTTTTTAGAAAAAGGTTATCCCTTGAAACTACTAATGGATGCCGAAAAACAGATTGCACCTCTACAACAAAAGGATTGTCTGGTATATAGAAAAGAAAGAGACAAAGAACTAAGTAACAAAAAGAAATTTCTCTATGATAACTCACTACAGTTCATCCCAACTACAAATTAAGCGTATATTGCAAAAATACTGGTACATTATCCAAAAAGATCCTTTTTTAAAACAAATATTACCTATACCTCCCACATTGTATTTTAAAGGGAACTGTACAAAAGGTGTTTCCCCCCCCCCCTTGCTAAGGGCACAAAGCCATGTAAGGGACCTGCTGTTTCCAGGTGTGCCCCTTATTCTTAAAGATGCAGCAGTTTTTAAAGCATTTCCCCCCTCAAACTTATTATGATGGGGTTTTACCCCCGCCCACCAAAGGTGCCCCCGCCCACTGACATTTTTCACATGTTTCTACCTTTTCAAAGAAATGGGTTTGTAGTTGAGGGGGGCGGGGCACCCTCATTTGGGGGGGGGGTTTGAAAAAACTACTCTTAAATGACTTTCTGGCTGAAAAACTGCAGATTTGAGCATTAAAAATACACGAAAATGCACTTTTTTACAGAATAAGGGGACACGCGCGGGAAACGAAGGCTGGTACTATTGTTCTGTCCTCAGCCATGAGGGCAAAAAAATGTGACAGGTTCCCCTTTAAAAGACCCACCTAAATTAAAAATTATTGCTCCAAGCCTTGTCGAGGTCCAATAAAAAAAAAATTTAAAAATGACTCATAATCCAGGGAGTAACCCGTGTGGAACCAACTCATGTTATCGTTGTGCTTCTATTCTTACAACTTTCACTTTCGGTAAATACAAAGGTTTCTTTTAATATGAAACACAAACTGGATTTTAAAAGTTCCTTCGTTATATATTTAATTCAATGTGACTGTAAACTCCAATATGTGGGTCGCAGCACACGTCCGCTGCCTCTGAGATTAAACGGGCATAGATCATATAAAGGGGGAAAAAACAGCAAGTGCGCCCGCATTTAGGGAATATACCCAGGATCCAAAAAAACGAACAATCCGACCCATTGACCATATACCCTCTGGAACCAACGATAGATTCCAGCTGTTAAAGAAAAAAAAAGAGACCTTTTGGATATTCACCCTTCAAACTGTACATCCGAAGGGTCTCCAATGAAGCAGTAAATTATTTTTAAATAAACACGACCCTCTCTATACCTGTAATAATTTGGGAGCATCTACTTTCAACTGTATTAATGCTTGTTTAAAGGGGTTTTGCCATGAAGTAAAATTGATGTGAGAAGTTTGTAAATTAAATAAACATTTTCACCATTCATTATTATTAAAAATTCTGCACCGTTTTTGCTTTAAACTGCTCCCTTTAGTGATCCATTGTTTTTAAACTCGTCTCCCGGGGAACCGGGGTGGGGGCTCCTCAGTCGTGGTCGCAATTCAGAACAAACCCCCCCTTCAGGCAGCTACTGGTGTTCAAAAACCCCCGGGGGTGTCATTTCTCCCCTCCCCTTTTACCCTTTGTAAACACACCACTCACGCTGACCGAGTGTTCAACCCCAGGTGCTGCATTTTACTCCGCCCTGTACTCCTTTGTAATCCCACACACTCAGTGACCCAGTGTTTAAAAACCCGGCGTCATTTACTCCCCTCCTCGTATTCCTTTGTAATCACACCATCCCGCTGACGAGTGCTCAACCCCGGGGTGCTGTACTTACTCCCTCCTTGTGCCCTTAGTAATCAAAAACACTCATGCTGGCGAGTGTTCAACCCAAGGCTGTTTTACTCCGTCCTCTTTTCCCTTTATCCACACCTCACTGCTGACCGGGGGTTTAACCCAGGTGCGTATTCTACTCCCTCCTCTGTACCCTTGTAACCCCCACACTCACTGCCGGCAGTGTTCAACCCCAGTGCGGGCATTCACTCCCCTCCTTGTGCTCTTGTAATTACCACTCAGGTGAGCGAGGTTAACCCAGGTGCTTCACTTATCCCGTCCCCGTGTCCTTTGTAATTTTGTAAACAGTGCAATTTAATTTAAAAAATAAAAAAGAAACTCAAAAACAGGTCTGGTTGATAAAGAGAGAAAAACAACACAGGTTTGGTTCCTGCAGAGATTTGAACGGAGGAACCCTGTGCCTGGAGGCAAAAACTTTACCTCTCAGCTACAGTGTAGCTAATTACAACTCTACACATAAACAGACCTTTCTTTGACTACAGAGAGAGGAAAGCCCTGGTGATGTCATCCTGCTGGGTCACATGATCTGCAATTCAAACTAATCACACACGCCCCCTTCTATGCACACAGAGCTGGAGGTAGGAGGTATGAAATAAGATAGTGGCACAACCCCTTTAAATATCAGTTTCTATTATAGGATATAGAGCACATCACGATTTGTGATATTTAAGATAATTGGAAATGTTTTAGTTTTTAATCATGTTTATGCCTCCAGCACGTTTCTTGCACTATCTTTTCACACATTCTCTCACATTTGATTTATATTGTGAAGTATTTTCGTTACACGTAGAAGTTTTGTTCCCCGATCTCCGATCGGCTTATTTTCTGTATCGCGAGTTCTCATTGGCTCTTGTAACCAGATGCGCATCACCCATTGAAAGTCTAACTTGCGCTCTTGTCTTTGTCATAAAGTCAGGGGTGAGATATGGCCTGCTGTGCTATTGTTGTTTTGGGTATCCCGGGTCCCCATCAACACTTTTAATTAGATGCGCTTTTTTTAGAAGAGCGCATTACCCGTCGAAAGTCAAATTGGCGCTCCTGTCTTTGGTTTTAAAATCAGGAGCGATATGTCAGCTCGTTTCACTATTGGCGTTTTTGATTTTCCCTCCACACACCAGACCACTAGCTACTGGTCAGTTTATTTTTCCCTATACACACCAGACCTCTAGCTATCGGTCAGTTTATTTTTCCCTATACACACCAGACCACTAGCTATTGGTCAGTTTATTTTTCCCTATACACACCAGACCACTAGCTATTGGTCAGTTTATTTTTCCCTATACACACCATACCATTAGTGATTGGTCAGTTTATTTTTCCCTATACACACCAGACCACTAGCTATTGGTCAGTTTATTTTTCCCTATACACACCAGACACAGCTATTGTCGTTTATTTTCCCCCTATACACACCACCATTGTGATGGTCAGTTTATTTTTCCCTCTACAATAGCAACCAATGGTTTCTTCTTGTTTCTTTTCATCATGATGAATCCCTTTTGGTGATTGGCTGTTCACTTTTGTATAGGAGTTCATTGTTTTTGGGTACTCTCGCTCCGATCGTTCTATCAAGAAGCTCCCACTAGATTGTTTAACCAATCAGCGGGTCTCTCTTTTATTCACTCTTAGCTTTTTCATTGAAATGAGTTTTGTATTGTAGAAGCAACTAAGTATCCGGCACAACACCACCAGGTGAGCACCTCTGCTTTTATTTTATTAACAACTATTAGACGTACTTTCACATAAGAGCGCCCCCTCTCTTTTTTTCTTTTTTTGTACAGGTGCAGAGACCCAGCTTCGGGCTGATAACAGGGAGCATAACCCCGCTTCTCCCAGGGGTGGCTGATAACGGTGCAGTGCCCAGCTATGCTGTAACAGGGAGCGTAGAGCCCCAGCTTCTCCCAGGGTGCTGTAACGTAGCGTGACCCCAGCTACTGGCTGATAACGGGACAGTAGAGCCCGCTCCCCAGGGGTGGCTGATAACGGGAGCAGTAAGCCCCAGCTTCTCCCGGGGGTGGCTGAAACAGGGAGCAGTAAGCCGCTTCTCCCGGGGTGGCTGATACGGGAGCATAGAGCCAGCTTCTGGCTGATAACAGGGGAGCGGGTAGAGCACAGCTTCTCCCAGGGGTGGCTGATAAACAGGGAGCAGTAGAGCCCCAAGCTTCTGCTGATAACAGGGAGCATAGAGGCCCAGCTTCTGGCTGATAACAGGGGCAGTAGAGCCCCCAGCTTCTCCCGGGGGTGGCTGATAACAGGGAGCAGTAGAGCCTCAGCTTCTCCCGGGGGTGGCTGATAACAGGGAGCAGTAGAGCCCCAGCTTCTCCCAGGGGTGGCTGATAACAGGGAGCAGTAGAGCCCCAGCTTCTCCCAGGGGTGGCTGATAACAGGGAGCAGTAGAGCCCCAGCTTCTCCCAGGGGTGGCTGATAACAGGGAGCAGTAGAGCCCCAGCTTCTGGCTGATAACAGGGAGCAGTAGAACCCCAGCTTCTCCCGGGGGTGGCTGATAACAGGGAGCAGTAGAGTCCCAGCTTCTCCCGGGGGTGGTGAAAAACGGGGCAGTAGAGCCCAGCTTCTCCCGGGGGTGGCTGATAACAGGGAGCAGAAGAGTCCCAGCTTCTCCCAGGGGTGGCTGATAACAGGGAGCAGTAGAGCCCAGCTTCTCCCGGGGGGTGGATGATAACAGGGAGCAGTAGACCCCAGCTTCTCCCAGGGGTGGCTGACAACAGGGAGCAGTAGAGTCCCAGCTTCTCCCAGGGGTGGCTGATAACAAGGAGCAGTAGAACCCCAGCTTCTCCCAGGGGTGGCTGATAACAGGGAGCAGTTAGAGCCCCAGCTTCTCCCAGGGGTGGCTGAAAAACAGGGAGCAGTAGACCCAGGTTCTCCCGGGGGTGGCTGATAACAGGGAGCAGTAGAGCCCCAGCTTCTCCCGGGGGTGGCTGATAACAGGGAGCAGTAGACCCCAGCTTCTCCCAGGTGTGGCTGATAACAGGGAGCAGTAGAGTCCCAGCTTCTCCCGGGGGTGGCTGATAACAGGGAGCAGTAGAGCCCCGCTTCTCCCAGGGGTGGTGTTTAACAGGGGAGCAGTAAGACCCCGGCTTCTCCCAGGGTTGGCTGATAACAGGGAGCAGTTGAGTCCACTTTTCTGGCTGATATACGGGGGAGCAGTAGAGCCCAGCTTCTGGCTGATAACAGGGAGCAGTAGAGCCCAGCTTCTCCCAGAGGTGGCTGATAACAGGGAGCAGTAGATACCCAGCTTCCCCCAGGGGTGGCTGTAACAGGGGCAGTAGAGCCCCGCTTCTCCCGGGGGTGGCGGGGATAACAGGGAAGCAGTAGAGCCCAGCTTCTCCCGGGGGTGGCTGATAACAGGGAGCAGTAGACCCCAGCTTCTCCCGGGGGTGGCTGATAACAGGGAGCAGTAGAGCCCCAGCTTCTGGCTGATAACAGGGAGCAGTAGAGCCCAGCTTCTGGCTGATAACAGGGAGCAGTAGAGCCCCAGCTTCTGGCTGATAACAGGGAGCAGTAGAGCCCCAGCTTCTGGCTGATAACAGGGAGCAGTAGACCCCAGCTTCTCCCAGGGGTGGCTGAAAACAGGGAGCAGTAGAGTCCCAGCTTCTCCCGGGGGTGGTGATAACAGGGAGCAGTAGACCCAGCTTCTCCCGGGGTGGCTGATAACAGGGAGCAGTAGCCCCCAGCTTCTGGTTTGATATACAGGGAGCAGTAGAGCCCAGTTCCCTGGCTGATAACAGGGAGCAATTTAGAGCCCCAGCTTCTCCCAGGGGTGGCTGATAACAGGGAGCAGTCGAGCCCAGCTTCTGGCTGATAACAGGGAGCAGTAGAGCCCCAGCTTCTCCCGGGGGTGGCTGATAACAGGGAGCAGTAGAGCCCCAGCTTCTCCCAGGGGTGGCTGATAACAGGGAGCAGTAGAGCCCCAGCTTCTCCCGGGGGTGGCTGATAACAGGGAGCAGTAGAGCCCCAGCTTCTCCCAGGGGTGGCTGATAACAGGGAGCAGTAGACCCCAGCTTCTCCCAGGGGTGGCTGATAACAGGGAGCAGTAGAGCCCCAGCTTCTCCCAGGGGTGGCTGATAACAGGGAGCAGTAGAGCCCCAGCTTTTTCCCAGGGGTGGTGAAAACAGGGAGCAGTAGAGCCCCAGCTTCTGGCTGTTAACAGGGAGCAGTAGAGCCCAGCTACTGGCTGATAACAGGGAGCAGTAGAGCCCCAGCTTCTCCCGGGGGTGGCTGATAACAGGGAGCAGTAGAACCCAGCTTCTCCCAGGGGTGGCTGATAACAGGGAGCAGTAGAGTCCCAGCTTCTCCCGGGGGTGGCTGATAACAGGGAGCAGTAGAGCCCCAGCTTCTCCCAGGGGTGGCTGATAACAGGGAGCAGTAGAGCCCCAGCTTCTCCCAGGGGTGGCTGATAACAGGGAGCAGTAGACCCCAGCTTCTGGGTGGCGGATAACAGGGAGCAGTAGAGCCCCAGCTTCTCCCAGGGGTGGCTGATAACAGGGAGCAGTAGAGCCCCAGCTTCTGGCTGATAACGGGGAGCAGTAGACTCCAGCTTCTCCCGGGGGTGGCTGATAACAGGGAGCGTGGGACCCAGCTTCTCCCAGGGGTGGTGAAAAACGGGGAGAAAGTAGAACCCCAGCTTCTGGCTGATAACAGGGAGCAGTAGAGCCCCAGCTTCTCCCAGGGGTGGTGTAACAGGGAGCAGTTGAGCCCAGCTTCTCCCGGGGTGGCTGATAAACAGGGAGCAGTAAGACCCCAGCTTCTCCCAGGGGTGGTGATAACGGGAAAGCAGTAGACCCCGCTTCTCCCGGGGGGGCTGATAACAGGCAGCAGTAGAGCCCCAGCTTCCCCCAGGGTGGCTGATAACAGGGAGCAGTAGAGCCCCAGCTCTCCAGGGGTGGCTGAAAAACAGGGAGCAGTAGAGCCCCCGCTTCTCCCAGGGGTGGCTGATAACAGGGAGCAGTAGTGTCCCAGCTTCTGGCTGATAACCGGGAGCAGTAGAGCCCCAGCTTCTGGCTGATAACAGGGAGCAGTAGAGCCCCAGCTTCTCCCAGGGGTGGCTGATAACAGGGAGCAGTAGACCCCAGCTTCTGGCTGATAACAGGGAGCAGTAGATCCCCAGCTTCTCCCGGGGGGTGGCTGATAACAGGGAGCAGTAGAGCCCCAGCTTCTCCCGGCTGATAACAGGGAGCAGTAGAGCCCCAGTTTCCCCCCCGGGGGGTGGCTGATAAACAGGGAGCAGTAGAGTCCCAGCTTCTCCCGGGGGTGGCTGATAACAGGGAGCAGCAGAGTCGCAGCTTCTTCCAGGGGTGGCTGATAACTGGAGCAGTTAGAGCCCCAGCTTCTCCCAGGGGTGGTGGTTTTAACGGGAGCAGTAGAGCCCCAGCTTCTCCGGGGGTGGCTGATAACTGGGAGCAGTAGAGCCCAGCTTCTCCCAGGGTTGGCTGATAAAGGGAGCAGTAGACCCCCGCTTCTCCGGGGGTGGTGTAACAGGGAGCGTATGAGCCCCAGCTTCTCCCGGGGGTGGCTGAAAAACAGGGAGCAGTAGAGCCCCAGCTTCTCCCAGGGGTGGCTGATAACAGGGAGCAGTAGAGCCCACCTTCTCCCAGGGGTCGAAGAAAACAGGGAGCAGTAGAGCCCCAGCTTCAGGCTGCTAGAAGGGAGCAGGAGAGACCCAGCTTCTCCCCTGGGTGGCTGATAACAGGGAGCATTAGACCCCCAGCTTCTGGCTGATAACAGGGAGCAGTAGAGCCCCAGCTTCTCCCGGGGGTGGCTGATAACAGGGAGCAGTAGAGCCCCAGCTTCTACCAGGGGTGGCTGATAACAGGGAGCAGTAGAGTCCCAGCTTCTCCCGGGGGGGGGCTGATAACAGGGAGCAGTCACCCCAGCTTTCCCAGGGGTGGCTGACAACAGGGAGCAGTAGAGCCCCGTTCTGGCTGATAACAGGAGCAGTAGAGCCCCAGCTTCTCCCAGGGGTGGCTGATAACAGGGAGCAGAAGAGCCCAGCTTCTCCCAGGGGTGGCTGATAACAGGGAGCAGTAGAGCCCAGCTTCTTCCAGGGGTTGGGAGTAGGGGGGGGGGTGGGGGTTTGGCTGATAACGGGGGAGCAGTAGAGCCCCAGCTTCTGGCTGATAACAGGGAGCAGTAGACCCCAGCTTCTCCCAGGGGTGGCTGATAACAGGGAGCAGTAGAGCCCAGCTTCTCCCAGGGGTGGCTGATAACAGGGAGCAGTAGAGCCCAGCTTCTGGCTGATAACAGGGAGCAGTAGAGCCCAGCTTCTGGCTGATAATAGGGAGCAGTAGAGCCCCAGCTTCTCCCAGGGGTGGCTGATAACAGGGTGCAGTAGTGCCCCAGCTTCTCCCAGGGGTGGCTGATAACAGGGAGCAGTAGAGCCCCAGCTTCTCCCAGGGGTGGCTGATAAACAGGGAGCTTAGACCCAGCTCCCCAGGGGGGTGATAACAGGGAGCATAGCCCGCGCTTCTCCGGGGGGGCTGATAACAGGGGCGTGACCCAGTTTGGGCTGAAACGGGAGCAGTAGCCCCCAGCTTCCCCCGGGGGGCTGTTTAACAGGGAGCAGTGGCCCCGTTCCCAGGGGTGGCTGATAAGGGGGGAGCAGTGAGCCCCAGCTTTTCCCCGGGGGTGGCTGAAACGGGGCGAAAGGTCCCTTTCCCCGGGGGTGGCTGTCAGGGAGAGTGAGCCCAGCTTCTCCCAGGGGTGGCTGATAAAGGGGGAGTAGACCCCCAGCTTCGGGTGATACAGGGAGCAGTAGAGCCCGCTTCGGTGAAAACAGGGAGCGTAGAAGCCCCAGCTTCTCCGGGGGGTGGCTGATAAAAGGGAGAGTAGGCCCCAGCTTTACCAGGGGGGTGAAACAGGGGCATTTTAGAGCCCCAGTTTCTCCGGGGTGGTGATAAAAGGGAGCAGTAGACCCCCCAGCTTCCCCCGGGGGTGGCGATAAAAAAAGGGGGGAATAGAGCCGAGTTTGGTGAAAAAAGGGGCAGTAGAGCCCAGTTTTTTCCGGGGGTTGGGATTTGGGGGGGGGGGGGGGTGGTGAAACAGGGACATCCCGGTTTTCTCTTTGCAGGGATTCTCCTTTACTGTGGTCATGTCTCGTCATTTTTCCCAGACGTCCAAAGTTTCCTATTGTTTTCCGTCTCCGGTTTAAAGAAGGGGGACTTTCAAAAAGGCCGGGGGGGCCCGAAGCTCGCCTGCTAATAAAGGCCCTCCAATTAGAGAGGGGGAACAATGGCGCCCAGCCCTCCAACAAAAACTGCATGGGTTTACTTTTTTGTTATAAAGCCAGCCAGAGGGGGCGTAATCAAGCTCAGGACACGGGGGAAAACGGGACTGTCCCCAGAAGAGGGGGGCTAACCCCAAGCTCAGGGACACGGGGGGCACTGACTGTAACCAGTTAGGGGGGGCGAAATCCAGCCAGGATACAGGGCCCGGGACTGTCCCCAAAGAGGGGGCGCTAATCCCAGCTCAGGACACAGAGCTCTGACTGTACCCAGTATAGAGGGGGCGCTAATCCCAGCTCAGGACACGGGAGCTCTGACTGTACCCAGAAATAGAGGGGCGCTAATCCCAGCTCGGGATACGGGGCAACTGACTGTACCCAGCACAGAGGGGCGCTAATCCCAGCTCAGGACAAGGGCACTGACTGTACCCAGCACGGAGGGGGCGCTAATCCCACTCAGGACACAGGGCTCCGACTATACCCAGCACAGAGGGGGCGCTAATCCCCACTAGGATACAAGGCACTGACTGTACACAGCACAGAGGGGGGCGCTAATCCCAGCTCAGGACACAGGGCACTGACTGTACCCAGCACAGAGGGGGCGCTAATCCCAGCTCGGGATACAAGGCACTGACTGTACCCAGTATAGAGGGGCACTAATCCAGCTCAGGACACAGGGCTGACTGTACCGCAGTATAGAGGGGGCGCTAATCCCAGCTCAGGACACAGGGCACTGACTGTACCACAGCACAGAGGGGGCGCTAATCCCAGCTCAGGACACAGGCACTGACTGGTACCCAGTATAGAGGGGGCGCTAATCCCAGCTCAGGAGACAGGGCACTGACTGTTCCCCGCACCGAGGGGGCGCTAATCCCAGCTCAGGACACCGGGCCCGGACTGTACCCCGGAGAGAGGGGGCACTAATCCCAGCTCAGGACACAGGGCACTGACTGTACCCAGTATAGAGGGGGGCGCTAATCCCAGCTCAGGACACAGAGCTCTGACTGTACCCAGTATAGAGGGGGGCGGTAAACCCAGCGCCGGACAAAGGGCACTGACTGTACCCAGGCTCGAGGGGGCGCTAATCCCAGCTCAGGATACATGGCACTGACTGTACCCAGCACAGAGGGGGCGCTAATCCCAGCTCAGGATACAGGGCACTGACTGTACCCAGCACAGAGGGGGCGCTAATCCCAGCTCAGGACACAGGGCACTGACTGTACCCAGTATAGAGGGGGCGCTAATCCCAGCTCAGGACACAGGGCACTGACTGTACCCAGCACAGAGGGGGCGCTAATCCCAGCTCAGGACACAGGGCACTGACTGTACCCAGCACAGAGGGGGCGCTAATCCCAGCTCAGGACACAGGGTCTGACTGTACCCAGCACAGAGGGGGCGCTAATCCCAGCACAGGACACAGGGCACTGACTGTACCCAGTATAGAGGGGGCGCTAATCCCAGCTCAGGACACAGGGCACTGACTGTACCCAGCACAGAGGGGGCGCTAATCCCAGCTCAGGATACAGAGCTCTGACTGTACCCAGTATAGAGGGGGCGCGAATCCCAGCTCAGGACACAGGGCACTGACTGTACCCAGCACAGAGGGGGCGCTAATCCCAGCTCAGGACACAGGGCTCTGACTGTACCCAGCACAGAGGGGGCGCTAATCCCAGCTCAGGATACAGGGCTCTGACTGTACCAAGCACAGAGGGGGCGCTAAACCCAGCTCAGGACACAGGGCACTGACTGTACCCAGCACAGAGGGGCGCTAATCCCAGCTAAGGATACAGGGCACTGACTGTACCCAGCACAGAGGGGGCGCTAATCCCAGCTAAGGAAACAGGGCTCTGACTGTACCCAGCACAGAGGGGGCACTAATCCCAGCTCAGGACACAGGGCACTGAATGTACCCAGCACAGAGGGCGCTAATCCCAGCTCAGGACACAGGGCTCTGACTGTTCCCAGCCCAGTGGGGGGTGCTAATCCCAGCTCAGGACACAGGGCTCTGACTGTATCCAGCACAGAGGGGGCTAATCCCAGCTCAGGACACAGGGTTTTGACTGTCCCCAGCACAGAGGGGGAAATTTCCCCAGCTCGGACACGGGGCACTGACTTTTTTACCCAGCACGGGAGGGGGGCCCCTAACCCCAGACAGGACACTGGCCCCCTGACAACCCAGCACAGAGGGGGCGCAAAATCCCAGCTCAGGACACGGGGGGCTCTGATTTCCCCCAGAAAAGAGGGGGCTAATCCCACTCGGGGAAAACAGGGACACAAAATGAACCCAGAAGAGGGGGCTAAATCCCGGCTCAGGAAACGGGGAAAATAAAGTTTTCCAGCCCCAAGGGGGCCCTAAACCCACCCTCGGGAAAAGGGTTTTTGAAATTGAACCCAGCAAGAGGGGGCGCTCCCCCCAAAGCTCAGGACAAAAAGGGGCACGATTTTAAACCCAGATAGAGGGGGCCTAACCCCAGCCAAGGACAAAAGGGCCTGAGTTAAAGCAAAAGGAGGGGGGGCAAATCCCCACCGGGACAAAAGGGGCGGGACGGGAACCCAATTAGAGGGGGCGCTAACCCCGGGCCCCAACACAGGGCCGGGTTTTAAACCCGAAAGGGGGGTAACCCCAGCCCAGGACACGGGCCCAGGGCCCTTGAACCCAGTATAGGGGGCGCTAAATCCCATCCGGGACACAGGGAAATGATTTTAAACCGTAAAGGGGCGCTAACCCCAAAGGCCGGACCCCAGGCACTGACTGAAACCCGCCAGGGGGGGCGCAAATCCCAGCTAAGGAAGGGGGGATTTTTTACTTGTACCCAGCATAATTCCAGACTGACATTCCCCTGCCCGGGAAACATTGAAAAAATTTTTCAGGACAGGAGAAAGGGTTATGCTTCTTTTGTTGTTTTTTAAAGGGGAAACAACTGAAAACAAACCCCCCGCGTGTGAGCAGGGCAGCTAAGGCCCTGGGTTTCAAGTTTTTGGGGAAGGAAAAAAAGACTTTTCTATTTTCACTGAAAACAAACCGAACCCTGAAAAAGGGGGGAAAAACCCCGAAGAAAAGGGGCCCAAAACCCCCCCCTGAAAAAAGATAAAGGGACGGGACCCCCTTTAAATTTTTGCGGGGTCGTTTAGTAGGGGGGTAACACCTTATTTTTGGGGCCCCCCCCCCTTTGGGGGGCGGGGGGTCTATGGTCCACCCCCGGTGACACATCAGCCTATGGGAGCGACACAGACGAGCAGCAGAAATCAGGACGGGGCCCAAAACTAAACCCCCTAAAAGTGAGGGGTGATGGGAGGGGGGCCAAACCCAACCCAAAAATAGGTGCAGCAAAATCTGCAAAACAGGACACAATCAAATCACTGGGGTGTTACATGGGAAAACCGGGGCGGGTGACATCTACTACATTCTCTGTATATAGACGTTATAATGTGTTTAAACGTGTTTTTTTCCTTGGGACTGCGGGGGACATTACTACTTTTTCTGTCCCCTCAGAGAGTTATCACTGTGTTTTTCTGTGTTTTACTTTGGGACTGCAGGGGACTTCCCTATTTAAACGTATATGGGGTTTATCACTGTGTTACCCTGTGGGGTTAAAAGGACTGCAGGGGACATCCCTAAATTAAACTTAAACCAGAGAGGAATCATGTTATCTGTGTTTTACATAGGACTAAGGTTGCCCATCAACTCTAATCTTTACTCAAGAATTTATAAATTTGTGTTTTTTGTGGTTTTAAATAGGAAGCAGGGGGAATTACTTTTTTTTAAAATTTCCTTTTTTTTTTCTTTTTCTTTTGTTTCCTCAGGTTTTTGAGGGGTAAAAAACGGGGTTGTTTTTCTCTGGTGGTGTTTAACATAGGACGCAGGGCCCCCCCCCCATAATTTCCTTTCGGGTTACTCAAAGATTTCATTTGGTTTTCTCGGGTGTGTTACATAGGACGGGGAAAGGGCCCTTATTTGTTTTCGAGATTTTATCACGTGTTTATTGGGCGGTTACTTTAAAAAAAGACCGGGGAAGGGGGGAACTTTTTACCTACTTTAAATCTTTTAATTTTGAGGGTTAAATCACTGTGTTATCTGTGGGTTACATAGGACGGGCAGGGGACATCTACTAATTATCGTACTCAAAAGATTTAAAACACTGTGTTTCTTGGGGTTTAAAAAGGGACTGCGGGGGGGACAACCAATACTTTAAAATTTAAAAAATCAAGGAGTTTACTGGGGTTTAGGGGGTTTTAACATGGGGACTCAGGTGAAAATTTTAACCCAAAAAAGGTTTCCTGTAAAACAAAAAGATCCCGTGTTCCTTGGGGTTTGTTACATAATAAAGGGAAGGTAAAACATATACTCATTTGATCGGGTCCCAAAGGAGTTCCTTTTTCTGGGGGTTTCTCTGGTTGGGTTAAACAATAAAAACTGCCTGGTAAACTTTTCTTTTTTACTCCAGGATTCCGGGGAAACTCGGGGAGTTAACACTTTTGTTTCTGGGGTGTTAAATAGTATGCGGGGGTGAAAATTATTGTACCAGGGAATTGAACACTGTTTTAAATTCGGTGGTTTTACGGGACTGGGGGGGGAAATTTAACTGTACTCGGGAGTAAACCACTGTTTTTAAACTGGCTCGTTACGAGGTTCACTCATTTTTCTGTTCCCCTTTACACTTTTGTCCCCTTTGACACGACCCCTTTCTGCTACATCGCTAAAATAATTTTCTTTCCCTTCCACTTTTTCAGGGCTCCTGAACCATATCACCTGGCGGGTTTTCCCGAGCCTCAGCGGGAAAGGGTTTCCCCTCCCGGGCGTTTGGGATTTTCTTCTGGTAGAAGAGGGTCAGGACGGTCCCGGTCTCCAGGTGCCTCATGATCCGGTTAATGTCCCCGCTCTCCATTCTGGGCTCCTCCAGGAATCCGTTCATGTTGGCCAATCTGCAGCCGGACATCCTGCCGGGGGGGCTCCTCACCGCCGGTCACCCGGGACCCTCCAAACTCCTGCAGCCACCTGCTGATGACAGAGTCCAGGGCGCCGCATCACATCACCATCCGGGGCGACGTCCTCAGTGGATCCAGGGTCCCGGCCATTCACGGTGATCCTGCAGGAAGAAAATCCAGTGCAAATGATGCGGGAACCTACAGTCCCACTGAAGGTGCTGTCCCCCTCTCCTCTGGGCAGTGTATGGAGGAGAGGGATGGAAGCAGACCACACCTAGATAGATCCACCCCTCTACAAGTGCAGATGGGATCTGGACTCCACAGAGGGACCCCTCCTTCCTCCTCTGCTGTCAGGATGTGGAAGGGGTCAAGAGATGAGGGTGCAGGAAGTGGACAGATTCTGGGGACCACTAATGGCTTGGTAAAGCCCTCCAGAGCAGCGCTCCCGCATGAGCCCCTGCTATCCGGGCTGCTCCTCGGGGAGCGCTCATGGTCTGAGTAATGCTCGCCCCTACTAGCCGGATAATATCCAGAGTCATGGAAAGAAAGGGGCTGAGGCCAAGCTCTGCTGTAATGAGCCTAATCCAATTTCCCAGGCATGGCCTGGAGGTGACAGTCCAGCAGGATGGGCGCTGCACACACACTGCATGGGGAGCACAGAGGGTGCAGCGGCCACTGGTGCTGCAGAGCAGGAGGACACTGCTGCATCCCCCAATCCTTATCTCTCCAGCCTTCTGCAATGGACGCCCAGAGGAAACAGCAATCACACATGGCCGGAAAGAGAACACAGAGGAATTTACAAAAAAAAAAAAAATATTTGCTGGATCTTAGGAAAGAAAAACATGAGTGGAGAGCAGGAGGCGCTGTGTGATGGCGCCATCTAGTGCAGGAGTGGGGGAAGTGCAGCGCCAGGTCCCCTGCTTTGCTGTTAGTCCTAAAGGGGGATTCCTAATTGCTTCTAAAAAGATGGGAGGGGAGGGTCACTGTCACTCACCATACATAGAAGACCAGACCACCACATAGGCCCCTGGTGATCAGCGCCATCACCCAACAGCTGGATAACCGGGCGCCACCGAAAACCTACGCGGTCAGACCCACATTCAGGAACGCTCCAGAGAGGAGAATAGATCCTGCCAGATCCAGATGTCCCCGAGCAGATCCCACTGACATCTCTGTACTCCTCCAGACTCCTCTGTCCTCCCCTCCAGACTCCTCTGTCCTCCTCCAGACTCCTCTGTCCTCTCCTCCAGACTTCTCTGTCCTCTCCTCCAGACCCCTCTGTCCTCTCCTCCAGACTTCTCTGTCCTCCTCCTCCAGACTTCTCTGTCCTCCTCCTCCAGACTCGTCTGTCCCCTCCTCCAGACTCCTCTGTCCTCCTCCTCCAGACTCCTCTGTCCTCCTCCTCCAGACTCCTCTGTCCTCCTCCTCCAGACCCCTCTGTCCTCATCCTCTTACCCCTCTGTCCTCTCCTCCAGACCCCTCTGTCCTCTCCTCCAGACCCCTCTGTCCTCCTCCTCCAGACCCCTCTGTCCGACTCCTCCTCCAGACTCCTCTGTCACTCTCCTGACTCCTCTGTCCCCCTCCAGACTCCTCTGTCCTCCTCCTCCAGACTCCTCTGTCCTCCTCCTCCAGACTCCTCTGTCCTCTCCTCCAGACTCCTCTGTCCTCTCCTCCAGACCCCTCTGTCCTCCTCCTCCAGGCTCCTCTGTCTCCTCCTCTTACCCCTCTGTCCTCTCCTCCAGACCCCTCTGTCCTCCTCCTCCAGACCCCTCTGTCCTCCTCCTCCAGACCCCTCTGTCCTCCTCCTCCAGACCCCTCTGTCCTCCTCCTCCAGACCCCTCTGTCCTCCTCCCTCCAGACTCCTCTGTCCTCCTCCAGACCCCTCTGTCCTCCTCCAGACTCCTCTGTCCTCCTCCTCCTGTTATCCCTCTGTCCTCTCCTCCAGAACCCTCTGTCCTTCCTCCCTCCAGACTCCTCTGTCCTCCTCCTCCAGGCTCCTCTGTCCTCTCCTCCAGACGCCTCTGTCCTCCTCCTCCAGACGCCTCTGTCCCCTCCTCCAGACTCCTCTGTCCTCCTCCTCCAGACTCCTCTGTCCCCTCCTCCAGACTCCTCTGTCCTCCTCCTCCAGACTCCTCTGTCCTCCTCCTCCAGACTCCTCTGTCCCCTCCTCCAGACTCCTCTGTCCTCCTCCTCCAGACTCCTCTGTCCTCCTCCTCCAGACTCCTCTGTCCTCCTCCTCCAGACTCCTCTGTCCTCCTCCTCCAGACTCCTCTGTCCTCCTCCTCCAGACTCCTCTGTCCTCCTCCTCCAGACCCCTCTGTCCTCCTCCTCCCTCCAGACCCCTCTGTCCTCCTCCTCCAGACCCCTCTGTCCTCCTCCTCCAGACCCCTCTGTCCTCCTCCTCCAGACCCCTCTGTCCTCCTCCTCCAGACCCCTCTGTCCTCCTCCTCCAGACCCCTCTGTCCTCCTCCTCCAGACTCCTCTGTCCTCCTCCAGACTCCTCTGTCCTCTCCTCCAGACTCCTCTGTCCTCTCCTCCAGACTCCTCTGTCCTCTCCTCCAGACTCCTCTGTCCTCTCCTCCAGACTCCTCTGTCCTCTCCCTCCAGACTCCTCTCCACCTCTCCAGATTCCTCTATCCCCTCCAGACTCCTCTGTCCCCTCCAGACTCCTCTGTCCCCTCCAGACTCCTCTGTCCCCTCCAGACTCCTCTGTCCCCTCCAGACTCCTCTGTCCCCTCCAGACTCCTCTCCACCTCTCCAGATCCCCTCCTCCAGACTCCTCTGTCCCCTCCTCCAGACTCCTCTGTCCCCTCCTCCAGACTCCTCTGTCTCCTCCTCCAGACTCCTCTGTCTCCTCCTCCAGACTCCTCTCTCCCCCCCTCCAGACTCCTCTGTCCCCTCCTCCAGACTCCTCTGTTACCCTCCATACTCTTCTATCTCCCCCAGATCTCTCTGTCCCCTCCAGACTCCTCTGTCCTCCTCCAGGCTCATCTGTCCTCCTCCAGGCTCATCTGTCCTATTCCAGGCTCCTCTATCCTCCAGGTTCCTCTGTCCTCCTCCAGACTCATCTGTCCTCCTCCAGGCCCCTCTGTCCTCCTCCAGGCCCCTCTGTCTCCTCCAGACTCTTTTGTCCTCCTCCAGTACCCTCTGTCCCCTTCAGATGTCTTTGTCTTCTCCAGACTCCTGTCTCCTCCTCCGGCCTAAACAGTATATGGGAGTCTGAAGCTGCAGAACCACCAACAGCCTGAACAGGAAGCGGGAGCCTGAAGCTGTAGAACCAGCCACAGCCTGAACAGGAAGTGGGAGCCTAAAGCTGTAGAACCAGCCACAGCCTGAACAGGAAGCGGGAGTCTGAAGCTATAGAACCACCCACAGCCTGAACAGGAAGCGGGAGCCTGAAGCTGTAGAACCGCCCACAGCCTGAACGGGAAGTGGGAGTCTGAAGCTGTAGAACCACCCACAGCCTGAACGGGAAGTGGGAGCCTAAAGCTGTAGAACCCCTCACAGCCTGAACGGGAACTGGGATCCTGAAGCTGTAGAACCACCCACAGCCTGAACAGGAAGTGGGAGCCTGAAGCTGTAGAACCACCCACAGCCTGATTGGGAACTGGGATCCTGAAGCTGTAGAACCACCCACAGCCTGAACGGGAACTGGGATCCTGAAGCTGTAGAACCCCTCACAGCCTGAACAGGAAGTGGGAGCCTGAAGCTGTAGAACCACCCACAGCCTGAACGGGAAGTGGGAGCCTGAAGCTGTAGAACCTCCCCACAGCCTGAACGGGAAGTGGGAGCCTGAAGCTGTATAACCCTCCACAGCCTGAACTGGAAGTGGGAGCCTGAAGCTGTAGAACCCGCCACAGCCTGAACTGGAAGTGGGAGACTGAAGCTGTAGAACCACCCACAGCCTGAACAAGAAGTGGGAGTCTGAAGCTATATAACCACCCCACAAAAGGACAGGTGAGCCGAAGCTCTAGAACCCACCACAGCCCTGAACCGGAAGTGGGAGCCTGAAGCTGTAGAACTCCCCACAGCCTGAACAGAAAGTGATAGCCTAAAGCTATAGAATCACCCAAAGCCGGAACAGCAAGTGGGAGTCTGAAGCTATAGAACCACCCACAGCCTGAACGGGAAGTGGGAGCCTAAAGCTGTAGAACCGCCCACAGCCAGAACAGGATGTGGGAGCCTGAAGACGTAGAACTGTCCATAGCCTGAACAGAAAGTGAGAACCCGAAGCTGTAGAACCACCCACAGCCACATCATTTCTGATTATTAAAAATGGATCTAAAACAAGCATGTGCCAGCTACGTAGTGTAGTGTGTATATACTGATATGTTAGTCACTCTGCAGCCCGCACTGAGCTGCTCAGCACTGTACACTGGGGGGCGCTGTATAACCTATAGACTCCGGCAGCTGCTCCAGATTAACAAACCAAACACATTTCCGGCAGATGACACTTCCGGCTTTCTCGGTTGCTAGGATACCGGCCGCCGGCAGCACAGCCGGGCGCAGAGATGACGCAGACGCACAGGAGCCGCCATCTTTGTTCCTGGCAGAGGAGAGGGTGACGGTTTACACAGAGGAAAGCGACGCCGGCCGGTGAGACAACGGCCGTACACAGAGGAGTGGTGAAGCCGGGGACGTTACACCGTACTGGGCGGAGCGGCGGTTACCGGGCGCATCCTGCAACGTCATCACCCCGCGCCTGCGCCTCCGAGCTGTTTACTGACATGGACGAGGAGAAGGAGTCACTGAGGAGGCAGATCCAGCTCCTGCAGGGTGAGACGGGGACAGAGGAGGAGAGGGGCCACAGAGGAGGAGGAGGAGGAGGAGAGGGGCCACAGAGGAGGAGGAGAGGGGCCACAGAGGAGGAGGAGGAGGAGGAGAGGGGCCACAGAGGAGGAGGAGGAGGAGGAGACGGAGAGGGGCCACAGAGGAGGAGGAGACGGAGAGGGGCCACAGAGGAGGAGGAGACGGAGAGGGGCCACAGAGGAGGAGACAGAGGAGGAGGAGAGGGGCCACAGAGGAGGAGGCCCGGGGGGGGGAGTCAGGGCCCGGGAGAGGGGGGGGCCCCCGGGGGGGGAGGGGAGGGCCCCAGGGGGGGGAGGGGAGGGCCCCAGATTTGGGGGAGACATGGAGGAGGGGAGAGGGCCCCAGAGGAGAAAAAGAGGAGGAGGAGAGGGGCCACAGGGGAGGAGACAGAGGAGGAGGAGAGGGGCCACAGGGGAGGAGACAGAGGAGGAGGAGAGGGGCCACAGAGGAGGAGGAGAGGGGCCACAGGGGAGGAGACAGAGGAGGAGAGGGGG
>JAODAL010047267.1:0-30111 GCA_025379985.1 Phyllomedusa bahiana | reverse complement strand
TTACCCTTTTGCCCTTTTTCCCCCTCACCCCGACACTGGATATTTTTTTACTTCTCAAACTTTGACATGGCATCTCTGCTTTGGGGCCTTCCAAATTCCTTTGCCCCTTTCAGACTGCATGGAGCAAAAAGGCACGCAATTTGTCTGATCAGGCAATGCCCACAGAGACCATGGCCTATTACTCAGCCAGACTTGATGCAGTGGCAAGAGGTTTCCCGTCTTGTGTACGAGCAGTGGCTGCGGTAACACTAATGCTTGACAGAGCCTCTGTAATCATTCTGGATTACCCTGTTACCATCTACACTCCTCATTCCTTCAGGGAATACTTTCTCAAGTACAACCCAAACATCTATCCATGGGCTCCATTTGTGGCTGCAATGTGCCCTCCTCGTGCCACCGAATGTCAGTCTAACCATGGACAACTTTGAATCCTATCACTCTTTTGCCCATCAAGTCTGTAGATTCACAAGAAAGGGAAGATGGGGTAAGTAGTGAGGAGGGAGGGGCATAAAAGCGTATATGCAAAGTATTTGGTACCACACCTTGACGTGTATCTTGATCATGATTGTGTCTCGCTGATGGAACAGAAAACATCAGGTTTTCAACATGTAACAGATGTCTCTTTGGCTAACCCTGATTTTATAGATGGTTCACAAAGCCTGGAAGAGGATGGCAGATATCATACTGGATATGCAGTCATCACCCAACATGAGGTAATAAAGGCAGAGTCACTTCCCCCTCATGTATAGGTGCAAAAGTGGAAATTACAGCTCTCACTAAGGCATGTAGATTGACAGAAGGTAAAACAGTAACTGTCTATTCAGACCTAAGATATGCCTTTGGGGTAGCCAAGGATTATGGTCCTGTCTGGAAGGCTCAAAGTTTCCTTACTTCTAATTAGTCAAAACAAGCAATGATGGACATTATCACAAAAGTGTGGTATGCACTGGGTGTCGGGTGCAGTGACTAGGTTTATCCAGCCCTGCATGTGCTCTACATAATCCAGATAAGAGAAAAATGTCAATAGCAGCAGGAATTCTTAGCCTGTTTCCCACACTGGTAATGGCCACTTCTTATGCTGTGTAGCATTTGTCATCCAACAAGGGCAGGCCCGTTCAACCTACAATGGCAGTTGATGGAAACCAGCTCAAGCCAACATCCTTTAAATGGAGCTTTTCATGTGGAAGGTTAAGAGAAAAATGTCACTGGGACCAGGGATTCTAAGCCAGTCTCCCACATTAGTACTGGCTGCACCTTAAGCTGTGTAGCATTTGTGATCCCACAAGGATAGGCCCATTCAACCTAGAATGGCATTTGATGGAAACCAGCTCAAGCCAACGTCCTTTTAATGGTGCTGTTTATGAGGAAGGGTAAGAGAAAAAAGTCAATGGTACCATGGATTCCCAACCAGTCTCCCACACGGTTACTGGCCACACCTTATACTGTGTGGCATATTTGAAACTAAAAGGGCAGGCCAATTCAACATGGAAAGACAGTTGATGGAAACCAGCTCAAGCCAACATCCTTTTAATGGTGCTGCTCCTTAACAAGGGTAACATAAAAATGTCAATGGTACCAGGGATTCCCAGTCAGTCTCCCACACTGGTTCTTGCCACACCTTAAGTGGTGTAGCAGTTGTGATCCGACAAGGGCAGGCCCATTCCACCTAGAATGGCAGTTAACGGAAACCAGCTCAAGCCAACATCCTTTTAATAGTGCTGTTTATGAGGAAGGGTAAGAGAAAAACTTCAGTGGTACTAGAGACTCCCAGCCAGTACCCCACTCTGTTACTGGCTGCACCTTTTTATGTGTAGCATTTGTGATCCCACAATGATTGGCCAATTCTACATAGAATGGCATTTGATGGAAACCAGCTCAAGCCAACATCCTTTTAATGGTGCTGCTCCTTAACAAGGGTAAGAGAAAAATGACATTGGTACCAGGGATTTCCAGCCAGTCTCCCACACTGGTTCTTGCCACACCTTAAAGGGGATGTATCCCTTCTTCAGTTTGTGTGTTTCATTGTGCTCTCAGCTTCTCAGCTCTACAAATTGGGGGCCAGACAGAATGTAAATTAGTAGAGCTGTCAGCCAATGACATGAAAGGAGGAGGAATCCAACCAGCACTGGGGAACTGTGTTTACAGAAACAGAAGATAAGGGATCCTGTGAAAACGAGACAGCTTTGCTAATGACATCCAATTGCAAAGTTGTTTTCACTGTCCCCTTATTCTGAAGACCATTTAATGAAATGATACAACCGCTTTAAGCTGTGTAGCAGTTGTGTTCTGATAAGGGCAAGCCCATTCAACCTGGAATGGCAGTTGATGGAAACCAATATCTAAACTACAAAAATATTCACCCTTTAAAACATAACTTTTTGTCACGATACTGGTGTATACTGCTGGAATCCAATGGCAGGGCCAGGTATAAACACAGGGAGGCAGGTGGATAGCGAGGTCCCAGGAAGGTAATGGTTGCTGGTCAGAAGAACAGAGGTTAAACAGTGGAGCAACAGCAGGCAATAGGTTAGCGCAGGGTTAACTGTTATAAACAGGAACAAGGCTGGATGGCAAGTTCCAAGACGAGAGGACTGTAAAGCAGGAGCTAAGCACAATACTCAAGCAGAGAACTAAAGGCTTGAGGAGTTTATATTGGAACCAGAAACAGGAAACAAGATGGCACCCAGCTAAGACACAATCCACCATCTTAACTGAGGGGAAACTTAAGGGCAAACACAGTTAGTAAGTTCCAAGGCATAGCAGGAGATTCCTGACACTACTCCCACCTAAAACAGCGGCCCCTGGACGATACCTGATTTGGGTTTCTCGGATTGTCCCTGATGAAATTATTTTATCAGTCTAGGAGCATTAATGTTACTTAAATGTAACCAAGAATTTTAATCAGACACATAAACTTGCCACAAAAAAAGTTATAGTAGATGGTATCTGAAAATTCTAGAGTCCAATAATTTCTCAACTACGAACTGCTCTTGACTATCTATTCGCACTGCATCAGGAGGAGGGGGAACACGTCCCGGAAAGGGGTTGGACACGACAGGTTTTTTTAGTGACACATGAAACACAGGATTGATCTTCATATATTGTGGGAGTTTGAGACGAACAGCTACTGGACTGATTATCTTGATAATCTTATATGGCCCGACAAACTTCTGTCCCAGTTTTGGTGAAGGAACTCTAAGTTTTTCAAATTTCTGGTGGAAAGCCATACCTTATCCCCCACTTTGAAAGTTGGTGCTGGTTTGCGACGTTTATCTGCCATCTTCTTATCATTTTCTTGAGCCTTCTCTAGTGTTTCCTTTAGTAGCTGTAAATTTTGCTGTAATGCAGAGATCCTTTCCATGGCAGCTGGAATATATGGAACAGCAGGGAATTTGGGAAGAATATTTGGATGGTATCCCAAATTTGCAAAAAGAAAGGAGTCTGTTTGGTAAAAGGCATTTTGGGGGAATTATTGTATGAAAATTCAGCCACAGGAAGCAGATCAACCCAATCATCTTGTAAATGGCAAATATAACATCGTAGGTACTGTTCCAGGGTCTGATTCGTGCGTTCAGTCTGTCCATTAGCTTGTGGGTGAAAGGCGGTTGACAGATTAATATCAATATCCAGTGCTGAACAAAAACTCTGCCAAAATTTGGATGTAAACTGCACCCCACGATCCGAGATAACTTCATCAGGGACTCCATGAAGACGAAATACATTCTGAATTATGAGAACCGCTTTGTCTTTGGCAGAGGGTAGGCCGGTACATGGAATGAAATGTGCAGCTTTGGTGAGTCGGTCAACTACCACGAGAATCGTATTTTTCCCCTTAGAGGTAGGTAGATCTACATGAAGTCCATGGAAATAGAACCCCAGGGGCGAGAGGGGACCAGCAAAGGCTGTAACAAACCTGAGGGTGAAGAAAGTTTGGGGTCTTTCATCTAGCACAGTGTCACATTTATGTTGCATACTTCTTTAATCCTGTAGATAAATTTGGGCCCCCAAAAGAATCGGGATAAAATTCCTACGTCTTCTGCACTCCTTTGTGACCTGCAATCTTGGAATCGTGGGCTAGCCTCAGAATCTTCAGTCTTACTGTTTCTGGTATATAAAGCTGCTGCCCATGGGTCCACATCTTGTTTTTAAGCACTAACTGTACATTATCTGGTGGATGGGAGAGTAGGGAGTCAGTGTCATAGGCCTCTTTTTATCTCTTTGAGCAAGTCTTATTATGAATTTCTCCCACAACATTAGACTCCGGAACAATGGTCTTAGGTGGAATTGCAGGTGTGGAATCACTGGAGAACATTCTTGATAAAGCATCTGCCTTGCCATTACGAGATTCGGGCCTGTATGAGATTATAAAGTTGAATTTGGGTTTAGGGAAATTTCTCAATGAGTTGACGGGGAGATAGACACTTGGCAGATCTAACGAATTCCAGATTACGGTGATAAGTTAGAACTATTATTTGCAGCAAGGTTCCTTGAAGATGATGTCTCCATTCCTTAAAGGCTTTCAAACAATAGCAAACAGTTCTTTTTCCCCACGTCATAATTCCTCTCAGCAGATGATAAACGTCGGGAGAAAAAAGCACAAGGATGCAATAAACACTTGTCTCCTATTCTCTGAGATAGTATAGCCCCTAGAGCACAGTCTGAAGCGTCCACTTTCACAATGAAGGAGAGTTCTAGGAGGATGAATTAATACAGGGGCTATAGTGAACTTGGCCTTTGAGAGAAGGATTCTTGTGCTTGAGGAGATTAAACAAAAGCATTTTCCTTCTTAGTCAACTGTGTAATAGGAGGAATTATTTCAGAGAATTTTTTTTTTTTTTTATATATTTTATTTGGTACATCATACAACAGAAAAAACAAGCCATACCATAAGAAAAGCGGCCATAGGGGGGAATTTTCAGGGGGGGGGCATGATGGCGGCCGCTTTTTTTTAGAGGAGCTCCGTTGACCCTGCCAATTTTCCCGGGCCCCATCCGGGGCCCTTCAACACTCCAGGTGCCTCGGTACCCCAAATGAGGGAAAGCTTCTCACAGAGGCTGTCAAAAAAAATTCCATCTGCCTTCCTCGGCAGTCTAGAGGCGGCCCAAGGCCTCGTGGGGGCCCCAGGAAATGACACGGGGGCCCGCGGCGGAAGCAGGATTTCGGCCATAGATAGAGTTTCCCCAGACAGGAAACCCGGGGCGGGGTTTTTCCCAAAGGGACGCACCCCACCCTTCCCCACAAAACTGTGGCTCAAGGACTCTGGCACTGAAAAAAAGTCGGCAACGCCGGGGGTTTGAAGCGAAAAAGTGGGGGACCGGGTCGTGAGCCCCGGAGGAGACGGGGGCCCCGGGGAAGGACGGGGGGAAGCATTTGCCATTTGGGGGTTTTTGGGCCAAAAACGACAGCTGCAAAAGTGGCGGGAAGGGCGGCCATCTTGCCCGGGCAGTTAAGGGCGCCGGCCTAGGGGGAACCAGCCAAATCCCCCCCAGCCAAACCCCCCCTCTGCACAGCAACCTTTGACTGTCACCCAACGCTGTATCAGGCACAAAAGCCGCGCGCTCTCCTCAGACAGGGCCCCTTTACAAAGAAGGGACCGGGTGGCCCTCAGCGTTCCCCTCTTTTGTAAAAAAGAAAATTCCCCCTTTACCCCCGGGACATTTTTACTACACATTTCTTTTCTAAATTGGGAAACGGCAAACTCAGGGGACTAAAACTCACCACTAAAGTGCCCAAACCATTCCCCTGGGGGCCCAGATTTAGAGCCCTTAAAAAACTTGAATCCTTTCCCGGAAAAAATTTCACCCCCAAACCCCTAGAAAACTTTCGGCGGGGAAAATAGTTTAAAGGGAAATCGAATGTTTCCCAGGGAGAGTCACAAAGAGTTTACTAAAAAACTTTGGCCCAAAAACCCGGGAAAAAGTTTGTTTGTACTTTACTTTTGTATAAATCACAGATTAATCAGCGTTCCCCCTGCCCAAAGTTTTTTTTTAAACAGAGCTACATTTTTCAGTTCCCTCTTTCCGGGGAAGCCAAAAGGGAAAACCCTTTACAGCCCCGGCCCCAAACCTCTGGTGTTGATCAAACTCCCTAACCTTCGGCCCCCCCCTTTTTTGTAACATAGGATGCCCCCGGGAAGGGCCTTACTTGGCAAGAAAATTTGGATAAACTCTCTCCCAACATAATCAAGCTGTTCTTTTACCTCCTCCCCCTTTAAGTCATTACTACTTAATGGACAAAAAAATTACGCTCTAAATTTCAACCAAAAAAAAGGTAAAAGTGGCCTAGGGGCATCTCCTCCAAAATACCCCACCCCCAAAAAAAACAAGCCCCCCTAAAGAAAAAGAACAAAAAAATCAAAAACTCCCCCTCACCTCCACCCCATGCCCACCCCGGGAGCTGATCAAAAATGATGAAATAAAAAACCCCCCCCCGGGAACCCTTTCCACCGCGTCGGCCCTTTATGGCACAACAGAGCCCGGACAAAGAAACACGCTCATCAAGGGCCCCAGGAAAGTAGAAAGGGAATCCTCACCCGAAATTTTGAAAAAAAAAACAAAAGGGATTAAAAGCCTCTTTAAACCACAGCCCTAAGTGGGTTCACAGAAAATGCACAGAAGATTTTGCGGATAGAGCCCCAAAGTTCACCCTGCGAAACATTATGTCCAAAAAAAAATAAAGCGTAAAATTTCCCCAATGTAAAAAACGCGGGAAAAAATCTTCGCGAAAAATTAAAAGATTTAGAAAACAGAGGGGGGAGAAAAAACCCCCGGGTTTTGTAGGAGTCCCGGGGAGAAATTTCCCCAAATGAAAAAGCTTGCAGTCTTGGTGGTTTTGGCCCCTGGCCCAAGGGCCTAAAACTAGACCTTTCCCCGGCCCCCCTTGTTGCTCGAAGGGAGTGCATAGTTTTTGGGCCCCCGGGGGGGAAAAAGAGGACACCCAGACCGAGACAAGTTATCCCCCCGGATTTTGCTAAGGGGGGACAATCAAGGGAAGGGTGATACGAGTTTTCAGAGCGACAAGGATCGTTTAAGGGTAAAAAAAAACCCTACCCTGTTTTTTTAAAGACTTTTAAATTGTGGGGCCCACGGCAAAGAGGAAAGCATTCCAGGGCCGCTATGCCGTCTCCTCTTCGAAAAGAACATAAAAGTTTCCCCAATTGCTGTCCCCCGCGCGCCTGAAAGGGGACAGCGTAGGGCCCGATAAACCCTTTTAGGGAGGACCCGGGGAAAAGCGCCCCGTAGATCTTTCCTGATGGGGCCTGAGTAATTATATTATTTCCGGGGCTAGGGCTTTCAAAACCCGTGTTATCCCAGTAGAGTGTTATATCCCAAAAATTGTTATTTAACCCAAAGTTCTTTTGTTAAAAGTCTTATTCTTTTGCTGAAATTCTTTGAAATAAAAAATGCTTTTTTTAAAATGGGATTTTACTAACCCCAGTTTTTTTTCCCCCAATTTTTCCCCTCCTCCTCCCTGGGGCCCCGGGCCCCCGACACCCCAGAACCCAAAAGGGAAAGGGGAGGCCCCCCCTGCTCGGGGGGCCCAGGGGAAACCTCCTTTCTATGGACCCAAAACCAGTCCCCCCACCGGCCCCCCGCAGGAATGGGGATAAGTAGACACAAACAATGCACACAATCCCTTCCTCACACCCTCAAGGGCCCTAAAAATTACTATTTGGGAAACGTAGGGGGGCCAAAATACCCCTTTTTAAAGCGAAAAAAGGGTATTTTTCCCACCTCAAAAAATTTTCCCCCTAAATTTTCTTTTTACAAAAAAAACCCCATTGGAAGGTAGGAGGGGATAATCCCTCAAAGCCCATGGATGGGGAAAACCCAGTACGCACCTAATTTTTCCTCTAAAAACCCCGGGGTGTGGTTTAACATTTTCCACGTTCTGTTTCCCCCCGGTCACCCAACGAAAAACCCCCATGCGGCCCCCGAAGGTAGATATTTTTTTTCTAGAGGTCCCATCAATAAAATTTGTTTCACGTCCCCCAAATGTCTTTGCCCCTAACCGCCAAATGCACTATTCTATGCGGTTTTTATAAAAATTCCCTGCTAGAAAAAACCCCTGCACAATTTTGGGTTTTTAGGCGGCGATTTTAATTGCGTCCAAAACCCCGGGAACTAAAAGATCACATGTCTGGGAACTTAAAAAAATCGCCCCCATTATTTGCCTTTGCACTTATAGAAAACCTTGATTTTTGTGCGCCCCCATGGCGGTTTCCCTTAAATGGCACGCGAAAGATTTTACATTCTATTCTAATGCCCAAATAGAAGCATTTTCCCGATAGATTTCTTCCTCTTTTCATGGGGTTTTTCTTCCCACGGGTCCTAAAAACCGGACAAAACCCCAATACATGTTTTTAGATCCCCCCCCCCTATACTTTCTCTTTTCTGGTGGGCCCAGGAAGGCCCAAAATAAAATAAAAAAGGGCCCTTTTTAAATCATCCTTTGAAAACTTAGAGGATTTCGGGGACAAAAATAGAAAACGCATTGGGGCGAATTATGTAGACAAACCAATTTAAAAACAGGTTTTGATGTGGACTTTTCTGGTCCGCCTAAAAGGGCGGTTTTAAGGGCCCATTTCATCTCCTATTTAAAATAAGGGAAAAAGAACCCCGCAAAAAAATACACCCTTCCTGAATGGGGAATTGCCCAAAAAAAATTTCGGGGGTATTTGCCGCCCCAAAACCCCAGCAAACGAGAGAAATTTTGGGGGGAAAGAAAAACTGATGGGCCTTTTTTTACAGGGCCAAGCCAAAGGGGGGCATAAAAAGCTTTTAAAAAGAAAATTTTTTAAAGTGGGGGTAACAAGGTTAGCCCCCTTATGGCTAGAATGCAAAACCCGGGCATTAATTTATTTTTTATTATTATTTTTTTTTGGGAGCGCCCGGGTTTCCAAAAGCCCCCTGTACTTTTCAGGTTTCTTCCCCCTTTTTAATTTATGGGTTTCAAACAAGAAAAAAAGGGGTGACAAATTATAACAAAACATTTGGTAAGAAGGAGAGGGTCCATCCCTGTGAGGGCTTACAGTCTACAAGGAAGGGGGTTTAAGGACGGGGAAGGGGGTTTCAAACCAAAAACGAACTTTTTCTGACATTTTGGGGGGATCCGGTGACCCATACACGGACACTTTCCCCCTAGGACTTTCAAAGATTTCATACGATATTAACGATTTTTATAAAGCATCCCCTTTTGGGATTTGGGTGGACACATGGCAATTCTTTGCAAAATTTTGCCCTTCCCAAAAACTCTCCACGCTTTTAAAAGGATTTTCCTGGAAAAGGAGAAAACACAAGAAGAAGTAACAACAGTATTAAAACTTGCCCAATAATAAAAAAAACCTGGCCAGCGGGTTTGCCGGCAGAGTTTTTCCAAAATCTTGCCCACCCGGATTTGGCCCCAAAAACCTTACTGCTACCAAAAGGGAAATGTACGGGGGGGCCTGCCCATCACCTAAAATTGTGTCGTCAGAGACTTTCTGGTCCTGAACCCTAAACAGGGCCCCCGAAAGAACCCAGTCTTACAGGCCAATTTTCCCATTTAAATAAAATCGGGATAAAAAAATCCTTCCCAAAAAATTATTAGGGGACCTTTTAAAAGAAATGTTAGGCCCCTTTACTATCCGGGAATCCCAGATGGGCTTCTTAGAAATGGAATTAAACCCGTGGGGAAAAGGGAATGGGGGTTTTAGCACCCACGATTAAAAAGGAAAACCCCGCCCCCCAAAGAACTATGTTTTTGACCCTTTTGACGCAAAAAAGGCTTCGATTCGGTGTCGTGGAATTCCCTTTCCCGAATGTTAGGGGAATAGGGGGTTGGGACCCAATTTGTACCCTTTTCCGGAGCCTTTCCCAAAGTCAGACTCCCACACGATTTTGAATGTCAATAATTTTCCCCTAGCCAGGACCCCGATTCTTTGGGGGGGTCCCCGGCAGGGTTGCCCATAACCCCCTTTTTTTTTTAAATTATCGATCGACCCGGGTAATAAGACATCTAGAAGGATCACCCCCTTTTGGGAAGGGAACCCAAAAATTTGGCTCGAAGCAAAAAAAAACTGTCGGCCTTTGCGGATAAAATTTCCTGTTAATTAGGGCCCCAAAAAACAAAATTTTTGCCAAGTTTTTGGGAGGATTTGCGAACTTTTGGCCCCCGTCGGGCTTCAGGACCCAATGGGGAAACAAATCGGGGGGGTATTTTTAAAGGGGCCATCCAATCCCGCGGGGTCGGTGCATTCCCATTCGGGATGGAAAAACCCCCATTATCATTATTGGGGTTCTCAACCCAAAAAGGTGAAAATCAAATTTAAAAATTTAAAATTTTAAAATTTCCCCTTGTTTGAGGCTTTTAGGAGGTTTTTGCAATTTGGAGCAGCTGACTCTGCCCCCTTTGGGGGGTGGGCAAATTTGGGTTTTCAAGAGATGGGCTTTCCCCAAAGCTGTATATTTACTGAAATTCACTGCCTATCAAATTAAACCAAAGGAAATAAGAAAAAACAGGGCTTGTTTGGGGCTTTAAATCTGGAAACAACCTTTGGGGACCTCGAAAGGTATGATAGTTTTGGAACCGGCCCCGCTCCTAGGGGGTTTTTAATTTCCCCACCGCCCAGTGTACGCTTTTGCTTTAAAAATTTTTGAATAGTGGGGAGATGGTTTAACCCCAAACCCAGGATTTTTGGTTTTTAAAACCTAGCCCAAAAAAATTTTTCCCCTTTGGGGGGGGGTTTCATGACGAGTCTTTTGCTTCAAATTATAAAAACCCCCCCAAAGGGGTTTAACACAAAACCCCTTACAAATTTTCAACATGGGGGGGCAGGGAAAAAAAAGCGAGGCAGATCTTGGGGACTTAGCCCGAGCACCCCCTTCTGTTACCTTTCGTAAAAAAACCCCCAAAACTTTCTTTAAGGGGAAAAACCCCCCCCAAAAATAAAAACAATGGCAGTCTTTTTGGGATACATAAAATAGGGGGGATCTCTTTGGATTTAGAAACAAACGCGCTATACGTTAAACGTGGGTTTAAATTTAAAATTTCCCGGCCTAGATCCCACCCCTTCCATTACATGCAGGAATGAAAGCTACGTGATGGCAGTCAAAAAGCTTCTGACGGGCTCAAAAGGAAACGACCCATTCCCTTTTAAAAATTTTCGAAAAAACATTCAACGCAAAAAGCGTTTACTTACCGGGACTTACGCATCATGAAAAAGCCTTTTGATTTATTTCCAAAATACAGGGGGGTTTTTGGGCCAAACTGGCCCAAAGAGTTTTTCCCTCTCTATCCCCCGGCCTCCTTCTTCCCTCTCTTGAAAAAGCTGCTAGGTATCTACCAACATGTCATATTGGGAAAGGGCCCCTTCCAAAATAAATACGGTCATAAAACTCGCCTCCAGAGGCTTCTTGATGGGTCACCGGACCCCACCCCTTTGCCTAAAATGTCATTTCCCCCCATGGGGGGACTTTATGAAACTCCCTGTGGACTTGCCCGGCGATACAGACCTTTTGGTCTACGATCCACTCCTTTGCCACCAGAAACCTTTTTCCAAATTGTCCCAATTCAAACACATGGGCATTGTTTGGGATCGGCCCTACTGAATACATCTCACTTCCAGCCTTCCAAAAAAGACTCTTATACTACGTGGCGGCAGCGGCCAGAAAGTCTATCATGCAGTGCTGGATTCAGCCGAGTCCACCCACGCTAAAATTATTTCTGGATAAGTTGTCGCACATATTCAGAATGGACTGGATAGACACAGCACAGCAAAAAGAGACTAGCACAAAACTTCTTTCGCCGTTTATTACTCTTTTACCCACACACATTAGAACAAAAATAAAAGAATGCTTCGAATTTACTACCTGGTACCTGGTCAACCAGCCAATGCAGTTTGATTCATAGACATAGCACAGGTAACCTGAATAGTGGAGGTGTGCACAGCAACTTTGAGCTTCGGATCGGGTGTGTTGGATGCGCAGGTCACGGGTAGGTTCCCCGATGTCTGTCTCCCCCCCCCCCCCCCCCCCCCCCTCCTTTCTTTCCTTGTTCTTTGTTTCCTTTAAGATAAACAGTAGAAAAAAGCTAACACTATATAGTATATGGGAAGAAGGAACCATATGAGTCCAGAGACGCACGACTAACCTACCGTGGGTGGATACCCGTGCGATTAATGATATAACATAGCACAACCGGAATTAAACTACTCATATTGGACTGAGTTACAAATTGAGCTTCCTATGTTATGATAGACATGCATGCCTTCTTGCTCTGGATAATTGTCTCTTCTGGCCACAACAGCCATAAGTATTGTTATATTTCGAAAGTGTTTGCAACAAAAACAAGTTTAAAAAAAAAAAGAAAAACGGCATAGCAAACAATACAACCATTATTCGTCAAACATCAAGTACCAGCATTTTCTTAATTACATAGATTGTCCTCACTATGCTATGACAAGAAGTTAAAGATTGTGTAACCATCAGATCAAGTCCGAGTCTTCTTTAGGTACATGGTCTCCAACTAGTATAAGGTAATATTTGTGAAATACTCAGTAAAGCATGAGGAAACGAGACCAATCACTGTTCACAATCTATGTAATACATGGATATAACAATAACTTAACATTAACACAACCAACCAGGGTTTCAAGAAATGTGTCATTTTCCTATGCATTATCCCATAAAATTAAATGGTATTATTCTTGTTCACATGTCTATATCAATTAATATATGTGTTATCCCACCTATTCATTTGTGCTATTAACAGAGGATTGCAATCTTCCCAGTGTCCCCATTAGTGATTCCCTCAAAAACCAGCTGGTATACTGAAAAACATCTACCAGCCGATTTATCTCGGACTGTGTATAAAATTCCTCTATGAAAGGTCTCCATTTTTTGAAGACATTTTTCGCCATTGATTCTTTATGCCATTCCATATATAGTTGGTTGGCTAAGGCATATAGTTTGGTTTGTTCTGCCACCATAGCCAGATCTGGAACTTCCGGCTCTAACCATTTGGTCAATATGCATCTTTTGGCTACCATAAGTATTATATGGATAATTGCTGGGAATCTATTTCCCTGGTGTGATAACAAATCCGATTAGTTTCCATCCTGTCCATGTAGAATGAACACTATTGGTGAGTTGATGATTGGCGTCCCCCCGTTAAGGATAATAGGGTCCCTAAATCCTTCCAGAATGTCTTAATCCTTGGACACGTCCATAATCCATGGTATAAATCTGTCTTGGCCTCATTCCCTTTTGGGCATGCAGGTTTTCTGTTAGGGAGGCTTGGAGTTGGGGGGATATCAAAAGCATAGATCGCTGCATGGGCTATTTTAAAATAAGTTTCTCTCCATTTTTCATTAATGATGTACTTGTGGATCAGGTTCCAACCCAAAATAATCTCTGCCCATATGTCATCTATACCTAACCAAGTACTCCATTTCTTAAAGCCTTCTTCCGCATCCCAAGATACATATTTGTCTCTAAGACAAGCATATATTTCAGTAATAGACCTTTTATTCAGGCCGGTCCCCATCAATCTGTCAAAATCATTTCTTCCCCTTTCCTTTTTCACATCCTGAAGCCTAGATGCGCAAAAGGATTTGACCTGTAGGTATTGCAGTACTTGGGAATTTAGAATTTTGAATTCTACCTTTATTTCATCAAATGTCTTCCATCTGTTTTCTGTGGGATGAATTAACCTAGCTATAGAATCAATCCCGGCCTCCATGTTTTGAACCACTTGCTGTCTCTCCCTGCCGGAAATTTTCCATGATCCCATATGGGTAGGTATTTAGAAATTCTGTAAGCTAACCCAAATCTTTTCCTTAGTTCCTTCCAAGCAGCTATTGTATCTCTCAATAGAACTGATTGTTTTGCATTAGCTGAGGTTTTTGCCATTGGTAAGTGTAGAATACTAGCAAGATTGTCCCCTGCTAGACTTTCTTCCAATGACCAATCCGAATAAAAGTTCAACTGGTGTATCCAATCTAAAATATGTCTGGCTAAACAGGCTATATTGTAACTTCGTAAATTTGGTAGATTGAGGCCTACATCCGACCTTCTGGATTGCAACTTTGTGAGGGCAATTCTTGGCCTTTTTCTATTCCAGATAAACTTCGATATCATTTTGTTATACGTTTTAATATCTACATACCGGAGCAGGATGGGAATCATCTGCATTGGATATAATAAACGTGGGAAGGAGATCATTTTAACAAGATGCACTCGTCCCAAAAGGGACAGAGGTAGATCTTGCCAATTCTGAAGTTCCTTCTGGATTTTTTCAAAGAGAGGGGGTTATAGTTTAACTTATAGAGTGAAGATGGCAACTGTCCTATTTTAATTCCCAGATACTTTATATAGTCTCTTGCAACCTTGATCCCTGTTTCCCTGATCGCTCTTGTTTCTCTTGCTGATTTTTCTCCTATCTATAATAGTTCGCATTTTCGTGATTTATACGGAACCCAGAAAAAGCTCCAAATTCGTGAATCACATTTAAAACTGAAGGTAGTTGTAGTCCCGGGTTACCAATAAACAGAAGTACATCATCAGCGAATGCTGTAAGTTTTAACTCCCTTTTCCCTATCATAATACCCTTATAGACCTGTGATTGTTCTAGCACTCGCAACAGAGGCTCAAGCGTAAGATTAAAAAGTAGGTGGACTTCCGGTTCCAGCCCTGATGATAGAGGGAGCGAGGTCCCAGCGCTCCTTCATCGCCACTAAATTATCTGCACACTAACCAGCTATCAGCCATTGAAAAGCATCCTGGAGCGTGAGATTGTGATCTGAGGTCCTACAAATCATCTGCAGAGTGGTGTGTGCCACCCTGTCCCTGTCAGCCGGGAAGCCTGTGAACACAGAGACACTCGGCCCCTCCAGTTCACCTCATGGAAGCCAGGTGAGCATGTAAATCACCCTAACTGCCGAAATCAGCATAAAGTAAGCAGTGGAGAGGGGGGAGAGGAGAGAGAAGGAGAGAAAAAGCTTATGTTAAAAGCATAACCCTGCAAGTCCGGTGGAGAGAGAGAGAAGGAGGGGGCTGGGAAGGCACAAAAGAAAGCCAAAGCCAGCTACAGGAACAGTATATGCCCTAATCTACACTAATTAGTGTGTAAGTGACATCTTCAGATAAGACTGCAATAACGGAGGTGAGGGGGGAGGAGGAGGAGAGGAGGCGACAAAGAGCAGAAGAGAGAAGAAAAGTCAGACACCTGGGGCATAACAGGAACTTTTCCATAGGCGCTTGTTTAACTCAGCCAGCTCCTCTTTCAGTGAGTATCAAGAGTAATATCTCTGGTCAGAAAGCAGCTATACCATCATTCTTTAATAACACAAGCAGTAGTGTGCAAGACGTAAATCAGCAACTACATAAGCTTTGTTGTCTAATAAGAAGCTGACTCTAAAGCAAAAAACAGATTGAAATAGTTTTCCTCCCAGTGACTTCTTCCTAAAGCCTAGGGAGAGAGAAAGTGTGTATATGGCGCGATTACTAGAAAGAACAAAATGGCGTCGGGGAAAGCCGAGTCTGAATTTGAGGAAATGGGTACCTCAGAGGATGAAGGTCAAGTGCGGGAGAGTGAAGCCCCTCAGGTAAAAATTGATTACAAAAAACTAGCCAATGCAGTGGCCAAGAAAATGCTACCAGTGCTACAAGAAACGCTATCAAAACAACTATTAGCCACAATGCAATTCTTGCAGGCAGAGGTTGGCAAACAAGGTGAACAGCAGGAGGAATTAGAGCAAAGATTATCCATAACAGAGGACGAAATATCCGACCTCCATACTCGCATAAATGATCTCACTGAAACCAATAAGAAAATCATTAATAAGCTTGAAGATCTAGAGAACCGCTCATGTAGAAATAATCTACGGATCACAGGGCTACCGGAGAAAATTCCAGCGGGACTCCTTAAACAAATATGTGAAAAAGATTTGCCAGAAGCACTAAATATAGACACAGTCTGCAAAGTAGAGAGAGCCCACAGAGTAGGCCCAGAAAGAACAGTCAAGCCAAAACGGAGCTGGGGGACGCTCAAATTATCCAAGGCAAGTCATAGCCAAATTCTTGGACTATACTGACAAGGAAAACATTTTAAAAAGCTTCAAACGGCGCCAAAAGCCACTAAAGTATAAGGGATTCAACATACTCATCTTTAATGACTATTCGGTGGAAGTATCGAGAAAAAGGCGTTCCTTTAGCAAGATATATATTTTTTCACCAACTGTGCGGGGCTTCCACGGGGGCGAAATTTTCGCCCTCACTCGCCAATATATATATGAGTATGTGGGAAGAGGCTTTTTTGTTTGCTGATTGTAATCCCTTTGCCTCCCATATCAGGTGGTATGGTCGTTATATAAACGACCTGCTCCTGATATGGGAGGGCCCCTCTCATGACATCATTTTATTTTTGGATTACATCAACAATAATTCTATGAACTTAAAATTCACGTATCAGTCACAATCCGAAAAAATAAATTTCCTTGATGTCACACTAATGGGACTACCAGATAAAACTATTGTGGTTACTCCTTTCTCCAAACCCCTGTCACAAAATTCCGTCCTCCATGCTACATCTTGTCACCCTCACCATATTATCCATAATATTCCCACCGGTGAACTGATTCGTACTAAGAGAAATTGCAGCTCCCAAAGAGATTTTGAAACACAACAACAACTTGTTCTTGAAAAAATGAGACAAAGGGGCTACCCAGAAAAAATTCTGGATAAATCCAAGAGGAATGTACAATCAATGTCACATGACAGTTTACTGATGGAAAAAACCATAAAGAAAGAGATAGACAACAAAAAAATTTCACAGGCATCACCTTTTCTACAACGTATTCCCCCCAATACAAACAGGTAGTTGCAATTATTAAAAAATATCTTCCCATTTTGTACACGGATCCTAGTCTAGCTAACATCATGGATAAAGGGGTTAGATTTATTTCAAAAAAAGCCCCCAACATAGGATCTATTGTCTCTCCTAGTCTATTTCAGAGTACTATCAATCAATCACATAAAACCTGGTTGACAACCACGGGGTCTTTTTGCTGTGGACACAATATTTGTACCACTTGCACTTTCATGGATACTAAAGATACCTTTACTTCTTATGTTACCAATGAAAGTTTCAAAATACGGCAATACATAAATTGCAACACTAAGAACGTTATATATTTGATCTAAAGTACAACTGTCAAAACAATAGTCGGTTTTCCATCAATATTTTTAAGACCGGGGTTAACGCCCAAAAATCTCGATGCCAAGAAAACGCTTTGGGTTAACACTATTTCCTTGCATTTTTCAAAACACCTTTTATAGAACTCATGCCGGGGACAAAACACCTTTTTCCTTGCATGGGGATAGAAAAAATTTATACCAGATCTTAACGAGGCAACACACTTCAAAAAACTTTTGTTTTGGGGAGGCCAAAGTTTTTTTACTTTAAAACTAGAAAACCGCAGGGTCTGAAATCAAATACACATCCTTTGTCATTACTAATATATCTTTTACCTTGACCTTGCTTTTGTATTCATGTTTCAATTTTCTATAAAAGAGGTTTCCTTTGACGGCCTTCCCTACAAACTATACATGTTATTTTTCCTCAAAACTTTGTTCTTATCTTAAATCAAATGTATTTTATTATTTATTTTTTTGTATAAGATTTAAAGGGTTAAAACTACCAACATATGGGACAACCCCGGTTACTATTTTCCCTGACCGGATTTAGTCTAGACCTTGGAATAAGGTGTGCATCACCGAAACGCGGGGTTCTTGCCAAAGGGAAACATCTACGCACCTGTTGAGCCCCGGCGAGTGTATTTTGCCTAATAAAAAAGGAAATTTTAAAAACTGACTTTTTAAATCATTTATACAAAAAAGGATACCTCTTCTTTTTTAAAAACGTTTGCCAGCTTGCCATCCTATATCCATTAATCATTATTAGCGGGACCTGTATTCGGGTTTTTTTTCTTTTTTTCATTGGCAAGCGAGCTCTCTGCACTACTGTTTTCCCCGCACTAGTTTTTCCCGACAGGTAATGGAGCTGGTTATTAGTAAGTTTGTTCTTTAAAAGATATTTCTGCACCTCGCTAAAAAGATCAATTCCAGCGGGTGTATCCAGCTACCTGGGGGTGTCACCCCGGGACGGCAAAGTGGACTCCTTCACCACCGTTAAACAAGCAAGAGAACTTCATTATAACTATCGGAGTTCCAATAATGAGGAAAACGGCAACACCCCAAAATCGCGACAATCTGCGCCCTCTGAAAAGGATATGCTACAAGGGCCAGCCCCAAGGAACAAGTTTTCCACAAACCCTCGAGAAGGCCGAAAAAAAAACGTGAAGGCGTCTACTCACCTATATCTTACAAAGGACATACAATAAGCATTACCCGGACTCTTTGAAAATCAAAATTTTTCCCGTCTTCCCCTTTCCATTCCTTTTTTTACCTTTGCTTTCTGTGTCTCTCTCTTTTAGGGGAAGATCTCTCAAAATAACTTATTTTGTTTAAGGGGCTTTACAGGGGGCACTAAAAAATTCCCACTTAAGGGGGCCGGTAAGGGAAATCGCACATCAGAAAAAATGAAGTCTATGAAAGAAATGGGATGGTGTTAATGAAGGCAATGTTTTCATAATTTGATATTAATTTAAAACTAATAGTTTATGTTCAAGCTTTTACTAAGTAATCCCAAGGACATGTTTTGTAACTCACAACCAGCTATGGAGGTGGGAGGAGCAAAGGTTAGGGGTTCTCAGCTGCAAGCATCACATTATTGATATCTTATACTATTAAAACATAAATTTAAAATTTCATGGAATGTAAAAGGGTCTAATGTCCCCACAAAAAGATCATTAATCCTAAGACATCTGGGAAGTGAAACCTAGGGTTTTGCTTCAAAGACGACCTGTCCGATAGTGACTTCTTCAGAATGAGAAAAAAATTGGGGGGGTGGGTTCCTGGGGCATCCTGGTGTCTATTAAAAAAAGCCTTAACTAAAACATATCTACGGAAAACAGATGAAACGGCAGATGGATTAAAGTGCTTTTAAATGCCCAGCAGCAACTGTCATATATAAGTTAGGTCCAAACAAGGAGGGGAATAGAATTTTTTTAGGAAGTTAGGGTCTCATAAAATTCCAAAAACCACGCATACGATAGTTGTGGGGGCGATATAAACGCAGTGATGGAACCAGGGGAATCGAAAAAAGAAATCCTTCAAGCCTAAATTGCCAAATAAGGGGCTTTAAAAATTTTGCAAAAACACAGGGTTTTAGTGATGTAGGAGATTACGCATCCGATAGTAGGGAAAATTTACTTTTTTTTCAAAGTACATCAATCCGGGTCAAGAATAATAATTTCCGGGTCTCCAATAACTTGATAATAAGCATAAATTAGAACACAAGACACATTATATCTGACCAAATTCCCCTATAAGTGCTTATTTAGCCAACATTCCCCAGGGGCCAAATTAATAGGGGGCGATTTCCCAGCAACATTGGGGGAGGATGACCCCTTTAAAAGGAGTGACCCCAGGATGGTGGCTAGAATTTTATGTTGCCAACAAAGAGCACAGTAATAACCCCCGGTTGCTATGGGAGCGGCCAAGGCGGGCTGGGGGAAGGGATCTTTATCACTTTTTCCCTTTACAAAAAAAATTTAGTTAAAAAGAAATTTTTGGAATTTATAGATACTAAAAAAAGTATCCCCCTTTGATAAGATACTCTTGAATAAATAAGCAAAGATGGCGGGAAGCAAAAAAGATGTTTGAAATCGGGGTTAGAAAGAAGGGAAAAAATTGTACAAACAAAATTCGGGCAGAGTTATTTCAATTGGTAACAAATCACCCAAATTATTGGCTAGATTGGCAAAGGCCCGGGGGGGACCAGGGGAATTGATCACTGAAAAGGGGGGACGGGAGTTTAAAGCCACTGATCCAAAGAAGTAAACACCCTTTTTAGGGGTAAATTTCAAAATCTGTACCCCAGGATTCGAAGGGGATTTCGACACAACTATGAAGCCCTTTTTTTTTTGAATAATGAAGATACCTAAAAATATTTAATGAGAAAAAGACAAAAATTGAATGCCCCAGTGACCCTGGGGGAATACAAGGGGGCAATAAAAAAAATGGTTCGGAAAGGCGCCGGGTCCAGATGGATATACGGCAGAATTTTATAAAACCACAGTCCCAATATCACCAATCATAGCTGATTATTTTTCGACTTTTTTAAAAAGGAGCGGGTACCCCCGATAGGAAATTTGGCCTTCATAAAAAGTACTCCCCAAACCCGGGAAGGATCTCACTAAGGTGGAATCATACAACCAATACACTTATCAATAAGATATCAAACTCAATCTAAATTAATGGCCCAAAAGATTGGGAGGGAAAACTCCCAGAATTAATAGGCAGGGCACAGGTGGGATTTGTAAAAGGGGAAAGGGGGGGGGCATAATTAATCAAAAGGGTTTTTTGGGGCACCGGGTTTACATGCCTGGGGGGGGAGCCAAAGGTACCAGGGCGCTAGTGCATTAACCTGAAAAAGCTTTTGATAGTGTCCGTTGGCCCTGGCATCTTGGTTCTAACAAATTTTGGGAAGAGAGGGAAATGCGTAATTATATTTTGGTTTTATATGAAAAATCGGGGGGCAGCAGTGTATACCCCCGGTTTTCGATCAGATCCTTTAGTTTTCAACAAATTTGGGGCAGGGAAGGGGTCCACTCTCCGCCCCAGCTTTTCAAACTCACGCTTTACCATTTTTGCAGTATTGGAAGATTCCCAAATATTTGAGGCACAGAAAGGAGAAACTGAATAAAATTAACTGCTTTTGCCGAGATGTGCTTTTGTTTATGGGTAAAACCCAAAAACGCAATTACCTAAAGTTCTTGATTTTCTGACGCAATTTGGTACATTTTCTGGGTACACATCAATCGTGAGAAATGTGAATTGTTTTGGGTAGGGAAAGGGGCCCAAAAGAAGTGGGGGGATTAGAGCACAGGGATAAAATAACAAAAAATTATTAAAATATTTTGGAAAAAAAAAGGTCACTTTGTCTTCCTCCTCATAAATTAAATTATCCTCCCATTTTGAAAAAAAATTTAAAAGAAATTCAAGGGTTGGCAGGGGCCTTCCCTATCCCTCATGGGGCGTATACATCTTGTTAAGATGATTTTTTTTTTCTTTCGCACGATTGCTATCCCACTGCAAACAATTCCAAATTTTTTTGGTCATGTGGGCGTCAAAATGTAAAAAAAAATAGTAAATAATTTTTTTTGGGGAAAAGGGAAGAAAACAAAATAGCTCTCTCAAAGTTACAACACACAAACGGAGGTGGGCCTAAATCTACCAAACTTAAGGGGCATAATATCGCAGTTTTAACTAGGAAAATCAAAGATTGGATTCATCAACAAACTTTTATTTTGGGGTTTTGCTTTTGAAGAAAATTTTAGCGGGGAAAAGCGACCAGCATTTTTTTAAATTCAAATTTGCAAAAAATCCCACCGATATAAAACATTTAGTATTAAAAGGGTACTGGCAGCCTGGAAGGAACTAAGAAAGGAAATGGGCTACCGTTAGGATCTCCAAGTATCAAACCCCTATGGGTTTTATAAAAAATCCGTAGCAGACCATAAATGGTTTAAAACGTGAGAGGCAAGGGGAAAAACTTCAGTAAAACCTCTTTCCACTTTAAATGATAATGATGGAAAAAATTGAGGAGGTCAGAGAGGGAATTTGGATACCAGGGTTCCCCCGATTTTACAATACTTGCAGATCAATCTTTCTGGGGACTTCTAGGCTACAATGACGAAAAAAAAAGGGGGAGAAGACTTTATGGGTTAAAAATACAATTTCGAGACGAAAAACTATTTCTAAATTTACGCAAACATTAAGATAAATACATAATCTACAAAACAAAGATGGTTTCAGAAAGGAACAAATGGGGTTTGGGTTTGACTATGCAGATGAGGTAATTATTTCAGGCTGGAATGCAATTCGAAAACACATTATAATGAAAAATGGCGTGAACTTATTTTAAAATACACATGGGGCAATATACTTTTGATAACCACCTCAAATTTCCCTAATGGTTAACGGCCTGCCCCAAAATGTGGCGAGGAAAAAAACAAATCTGTATCATGGTTATGGACGGCCAAGGGATAAAACATTTTTTGAAAGAAAAGGGGGGCCTATTTACACAATTTGATAAAAACCAAAACGTTTTTCCCCAATAATATTTTTATTCATGGAAAGAAAAAATTACTTTTCGGAGACAACCATCAAAAACTAGATTAATCAGGGACTTTTCACATTTATACTAATGGTAGCAAAGAGATCCTGCTGACAAGTGGGGTGGAAAACCTGAGGGGTTTTCCAACCTTAAATGGCAAAAGGACAAACAAAAAAATATGCATTGGGTGATCAAATATAACGGGGAAAGTCAAAAAGATAATGGCGGGGAAGTTTTTTAAAAAAAGGAAACCTTTTACCGAGAAATTTTTACCCCAAAAACAAAAAAAAAAATTACTAGACTCTTCCCAATTACCAGTTTTTTTCCTAAGGGAAACCAAAGGGGTTTTGGGCAGGTTACAAGCCCTCCATGGCACTGGGAAAGGGAATAACCTTAATTCTATAACATTTTACACGCCTTTATCTCACCTTTACAGTTGTGAAAACACTAGGAGCAGAAAAGAGAACCCTGGGTTTGTGGGTTTTTTTGGTTTTTTTTTTGTTGATATACATGGTTAGGGATAGTTTTTCTTTTGTAATGTGTCCCTCAGTAGGGAAAAGACTTTAAACAAGGGAACCATTATGCCGAAAAAAAAAATCCAGGCCAGGGTCAGGGGTGGCAGTTTTTAGATTGATATAAAACTATGGGACTTGGATTCAAACCCTTTTTAAATTTGGGCTGGGTTTTTGTTATTAACTTGCTAAACAAGGGAAAAATTTTGGTACTTGTTATTCTTCAAATTGTTTGAAACGCTGATTTTAATGATTTTCATACAGTGCCAATAAAAATATTTAAAAAAAAAAAAAAAGTAGAGAATATTGGACCCCCCCCCCCGGGGTCCCCTTGTTAGGCAAAAGCATCTACTTGAATCCTGGAGTGAAACGGGTTGGCCGGGGGTCCAGCAGGGGCCGTGGCCCACCCGCGTTCCCCACGACAGGTCCCCGGGGGGGGACGGGTGGCGCCGGGGGCCCACCCCCGGGCCGGGTCGCACCCACCCACCACCCCGGGTTTCCCCCCCGTCCGGTCCCTCCCCTTCACCCGGAATCGCATGGCGCCCCCCCTAGGGGCCCTCGCCCTTTTGTAAATTTAAAGGACAGGCCCTAATTGGGGGTAATGGGGCGCTGTCCCTATATGGGTTTTTGCACCCACTCACTTCCCGCGGGATCTATTTGCCCAGCCTTTGAGAAAGCATTCCTCAAGTGTATTTATCGCCTTAAAACCGTGTACCAGACCCCTTTTCTATGTTTTCCGACTTCGAACCTCTGCCGCCCGCCCTGACCTTTCGCCTTCCACGACCACGAACCCCTTGCCGCCGCCCTGACCTTCCCCTCCCACAACAAAGGGGTTTTCGGACTATGATTTTACCTCCCGGGACCCGGGCCGCCATCGCAAGCAAGTCACGTCAGGGAACGACCTGGGAGCCTCACGCCGCACAAGTCCATTCCCTTTGCGGCGGGCCTGGTGAAAAACCGGGGGGTACTTAATTCCGTTCCCTGGCTTAACTATCACGGGTTGCGGGCCAGCGGATCCACTACCCAGCCGTTACAGTTGAACCCGCCATGGATCCCGCCAAGGTGCCCCGCCAAACATCGCAAACTTTCGACATGGTTGCCCACATCGACAAAAGCACAACAGGACAGCAGTTGGGCCCCGCCCCCCATGATGCTCAGCTCCTTATCCCCGCAAACATCTCTGTCTCCGTCTTGGCCCGTCTACGTCGGCCGTTCCATTGGCTACCGTGGGACCCCAAGCTTGGCCCCCTTACCCATCGCTTTCCCGGGGATCCCAACCCTTTTCCGGGGTGGGGGTTTTCTTTAACCCCATTTGCTCTATGCACGGGAACTGATGGCGGATCCTTTCCCTGGGAAGGGGTTTCAAAGGGTGGCCTTCGGGGTGACCTACTACCGGGGAAGGCTCCCGCCCCTCCCCTCGGGGACGGGAAAAACCCCTTTGGATTTGTGGATCTACAGTCCTTCCTCCAGGAATTCTGCAGGGCCCTTCGGGGAAAGCCAGGGGCGTGCTTCCTCTGCGGAGACCGCCCTTTTTGGACCCTTTGGGTCAGGGCGACTCCTTTTGTGGGAGACAAAGGGGTTCCAATTTCGTACCCTGGGGCTTGGGGGATCACTTGGGAATGACCCCCCTCGGGCGCCATTTTCCAAAAAGGGCCCTTCCGGGCAGGGTAAAAGACGCTTTGGCAGCAAAAAGCCCCTCCCACCCCCCCCGATGAACTAAAACCTTTCTGGAAACCCTCGTATCATAAAAGGGGTTCGAAAGAGAGGCGGGAGGAGTTGCGTCAGGAAAGAGACCTCTGCCCGCCCCCGTCGGGGGTTTTTCACCCTGGTTTTCCGGGTTTTCCACATTCCCAAATTGCTACCCCCCCTCAACCTCGGGACGTGGAACCCTTTCAATTGGCCCGGGCCCATTTTTTGGACAGGAGCTAAAACCGCCCGCCGAACCAAAAAACCCGAGGGTTCTCTACTGCGCTAGCCCCCAATCATTTCGCAGAAGCTGCCCGATACCCCCCAGCACCCGGGGAAATCCCTCACACCTAGGTGCCGTAGGAGAGGCACCCCTGGGTTGTTTTTTCCCCTCCCCCCAAACGTTTGATGTTTTGCCTTGGGGGTTTACTTCGATGCTGGCCCCTTCTTTTTCCAGAGTTCTCCCTTTCCCTTTGGATTCGGGGTTTTTTCCGGGGGAAACCCCATCCTAGCCTCTTTGGTAACCTGGAAACCCGCATACCTGTATTCCGGCTAGAAAAAGCCACTTGCTTTTTTCCTTGGTTCAGGGGGGAAACTCCGCAGTGACCCCACCCAAATTAATAACCCCGCCGGGTGCCCATTTCCGGGGGGGGCGCTCCCAAAAGGGAAAGATGGGTTTCCACGTTCTGTCCCTTGTTTCCCCTCGGCGATTTTTTTGGGGGTTTCCCCTGGCGGGAACGCCACAACCCCTAGGGCCCCGACGGGAAGACGGGCGAAGCCCTTTGCGTTGGGGCCCCCGGAATCCCAAAGAACCATTGCTTGGAGGTAAAACCCCGGGTTTCCCCTCCCACTTCTCCGCACCCGCTTGAAAAGCCGTACCACCCCTGCCCCCCGGTACCAGGATTTTGGGTTTATCAATTCTCCGAAAAAAGGGGCCGATTCGCTGCCCCCAACATGGGCCTTACGACTGTCCTTTTGGGGACCACCCCCCCAGGAACCAGTTCCCCCCCCGGGGGAGGTCCCCCCCCCGCTGCCCGGGCCCCCCGGAGCTCGGCCCTGCCCGGCCACCTTTTCATAAATCTTAAAAATTCATCCGTAAGGCCCTCCCCCCCACCCGGGACCCGGGGTTTTTTTCTTCGTCCCCAGAAAAAGGGAGGGTTCCCCCTTTCCCGTGTATAGACACGGGGGCTAAATAAGATCACCGAAAAAAAAATCCTACCCCCTTCCACTGATCTCAGAGCTTTTTAAACCGCCCCTAAAGGGGGGCAAAGGTTTTTTTCCAAAAGGGGGAAACTGCGAGGAGCCTAAAACCTAAAAATTAAAATTGGGGAAAGGGGGGAAACGAATAAAAAAGGGCTTTAATACCCGAGAGGCCCATTTTGGGGGTATTTTCGTAAATCCCTTTTTGGACTCTGTAACACTCACGGTTTTCCCAAGAACTCGTCAACGATGCCCTTTCCGGGATCTCTTGAACACCGGGCATAAATAGGGCCCCTAGAGGGACTTCCTGATTTTTTTCCCCTATTTTCCCAGACTCACCGGGCAAAAAGGGGCGCCAGGTTTTCGGGCCCCCGCCCTGCGCCCAAACCGCTGAAAGGGCCAAGCGGAGAAAGGGTTTATTCCATCGCACAAGCCAAACCTTTTCCCTTTCGGCTACATATTCTCGGCTGAAGGCCAAAAAAATGGACCGGCAAAACTCTCTGCGGTATCCCCAAAACCCCCCATCCTTGGGCCCCTTTCGGGCTATCCCGGGCCCCTTCCTGGGCTTTCGGAATTATTTACCGACAACTTATTCCCCACTTCTCCTCCTTGGTGGGGCCCCATCGGGGCCCCTTTCTAGGGAAAAATGCGAACCCGAGATGTTGGCCCCCCGGGGGCTGCGAAGGCGTTTTGTTTGGGTCAAAAAACGGCCTTCTCCACCCCCCCCTTTCCGTCCTTTTGGGCCGGCCTGAAATTCCCAAAAGGCCCTTCTCCTTGGAGGTGGATCCTCTTCCCCTGGGGGCAAGGGGGGGGGCCTTTACACAAAGAAACCCCAAAAACAAGATTCCACATGTGGGTTTTTTCTCAAAGACCTTTCCCCGGGCCGGGGGGAACTATCCATTGGGGGCCGGGAACTCTTGGCCATCAAGTTAGGGCCCCAGAGGATGGGGAAAATCTGCCCGGAGGGGGGTCGCATCCTAAACGACATCTTCACTGACCACAAAAAAATTTTTTGAAACTTCAACGCCCCGCGTTTTAAAAACCCCCGCCAAGCCCTGGGCTCCCTTTTTTTTTTCTCACGTTTTGACTTTCGTTTTACATTTTTTTTGGGCCCGCGAAAAAAAAAAGTCCCAAAGGGGATGCCCCTCCTCGACCTTTGGACGTGGTCGGTGAAAAATCCCCTTTCCAACACTCATTTCCCCCAACGGTTAAATTCCCGTGGCTTCCCCCAGGTCCCAAAAACATTCCTACGGGCCCAAACTTACGTGCCGCTGGCACTCAGGAAGAAGATGGGTTTTGGAGTGGGGGCATGGGTCCTTCTTGGGTGGCCATCCCCCGGGGCTCGGGAAGTCTTAACCCTTTTAAACTCCGGGGCCGGGGCACCCGGGGCCGACCTAGCACAGGTTTTCAAGGACTTCAAAAAACCCCCCGTGTCCCCTTGTGGGTCGGAACAAGGTCCCACCCACGGCCCCCCAGGGGTCTTTCAAACCCCCTTGGCCCGTGCCAAAATCCCTTTGGGAAAGCACATACGATGGACTTTGCACGGACCCCACCAGTTTCCTCTGGGAAATTTAGTCATCGGTTGATCACGGGCCGGTTTTTTAAAAAAAGTCCCCCTTTGTTTCCTCTTTCCCGGCCTGCCGTCGCCCCACAAATTTCTAACCTTTTCCTTTCCCGGCATATCTTTTTCCGGGGTTTATTGGGCCCACCCTCACACATTGTCCCCAAACCCTGGGGGTTTGATTTTTTTCCCCCTTTTTGGGGTGCACTATGCTCCCCCTCTGCAATTTAAGGGTTGGGCCCCTTTTTATCGGGATACACCCCATTTCCCAAAGGGCAGGTGGAGAGAAATGGGAAACCCGATTCCCGGGGGAAAAACCCGCGTCCCCTTTGTATCCGGGGCGTCCCGGGCAACGGGCCCCACTTCTCCCGTTTGGGGGCCCAATTTGCCTATAACCATCGGTGGGAAAATCGGAGCTGCCTGTCTCCCCCCCCTTTCTTTGTATCTATGGGCCCCCACCCCACCCCCCCCCCCCCCGCCCCCTCGGTGTCCCCCCCCCCAAAATTTCCCGCCTCCCCAGACCCCACCCGGGTTGCAACGATCAAGGGTTTGGGATATCAAGGCCATCGGCAGGAACGCGGGCGTTCCTACTTTTGGGCCTCTTCCCGTATGAAAATTTTTCAGGCAGACAAAAGGAGAAGACCGCCCCGACGTTTTTTTCCCTGGGGCCAAGTTTGGGTCCCTCAAAGGAATGGTTTTCGCCTGAAGGTTCCTATCTTAAATTGGGCCCTCGCTTCCTCCGGGCCCTTCAAGGGTTTTTTCGGGAAATTTAAAAACCCGTGACTACAAGCTCTGGGTTTTTCCTCCCCTTTTCCCCCCGGATCCCAACGCATTTTTATTTACCCTCCTTTAAGCCCTTTGGGTTTTGAACCCGGTTTTCTCAGAAGAAAGTGACCCCTTCCCCAGTAGCCGGGTCCGCTTACAAACTTTGAGGTAAAGGAAATTTTTGGGTATGAAAGCGGCAGAGGGAACGGTTTTTTTTCCCCGGATTGGAGGGGCCTTTTGACCCGGGGAAAAATCCAGGGGGCCAGAAACTAACAAACCTGAATCGGGGGCCTGTCCTCATGTTTCTGCAGCCTAAAAAGGTGGGGAGACCTAAGGGAAGGGGGGGCCGTAACGGGTTGGCGCCACTGTCCCGGGGCCCGGGCCCCCGGTTCCCCAAACCCCGGGGATTTCCCCATGACAGGTCCCCGGCGGGGGCGGGTGGCGCCGCGGGGCCCAAACCCCTCCCCCCCACCCCAAACCCGGTCTCGCTCCTGTCCGTTCCCCGTTTCCCCCGTTTGGAAGGAATGCACAAGGGGCGCCCCCTAGCGCGCGGGTCGGGCCCCTTTTAAATTTAAAAAAACAGTTGGGGGCCGGTTTAAATTGGGGGAATTGCCGGGCTGTCCCCATTAGGGTTTTTTCACCCACGTCCACTTCCCCTTATCTAAGTTGCCCCCAGCCTTAGAAAAAGCAAACCCCAAGTGTATTATCGCCTTACCGTTTTACCAACCCCCGCTACGTTTTCCACTCCGAACCTCTCCGCCTGCCCTGACCTTCCTGCCCGTCCACCCACCACGAACCATTGCCGCCTTTCCCCCGAACCCCTTTTGCCTGCCCACACACGGTTTTTTCGGACTACGAAACCCGTACCTCGCTGCACCTCGGGCCCCCATCGCAACAAGTCACGTCGGGGTAACGACCTGGTACCTCACGCCGCCCGCAATTTCCCTCCCCCTTTGCGGCGGGCTCTGGGAAAAAACCCGGGGGGACTTAATTTTCCCTTCCCTGGCGTGGCCTTTAAATAAACATCGCTTGCGGGGGTCCCCGGGTTTACCACCCAACCGTTTACATGGAGAAAATACTACCCCCTCTGGGGTTCTCATAAAAAAAAAGAAAAAAAATTGTGTATTTCCCCCTTTTTTTTCCCCAAAAAAAATTTCCCGCACCAAGGGCAGCCCGGCCACGAACGCTGTCAAAAACCTTCTCTGGGGTCTAATGACAATATGGGGTTGGCTGAAATTTGGGCTTTTGTTTCCCCCTGCACACACATCCAGGGGTCCCATGACCTTTCTAATAAATTAAACTACTGCAGCCCCACCCAGAGAAATTCTTTGGGTGAAGCTTTTATAGAAAAAGGCAAAACCAAAAAAAACGGGGAACATCTTTTTAAAGTTTTTTTGGGGGGAAAAAAAAAAAGGCCCCCCCGCCCACTATTTCTTTATCTTGGGTAGAGTCCATTTGTAGACCATGAAAGGGGTTTAAATTTCATACCAAGGAATTGGATCCCCTGGGCTGATGGAAATTTACATTTTTTCAATTTTGTTAAAGTGATTTTCCCCCCGACGTTCCAGAACAATTTCCCCATGCCTTTTGGGTTTTTCCATCGAATTGGGGGAAAATTAGGATATCGTCCAAAAGATACTATTAAATGGGGCCAAGGGCCTGAAGATGTTGTTTTCCCGGGGTTTGGAAAGGGGCGGGTCATTACAAAAGGGCCCAAAAGGCATGCACAAAATTCAAAGTGACTTCCGGGTTTCCGGGGGTCGTGGGTGCTTTGGAGCAAGGTTTGCGGGAGGGGCCCCCCACCCCGCACTCCCTCCGGGGACCAGAGCAGGACCCGCAGCATGTAAAGGGCACCGGGAGGTTTGCGAACAGTGCCAGGGACACCCGGCCCGGGACGGACAGGGTGGGTGTGGGGGAACCCGGGAGGGAAAACCCGGCAAGTACGGCAAGGCTGATGGGGGCAGGAGCACGCATGGGACCCGCCATCTTGGAAGCCCGGGGGGAAAACCCCGAAACATTAACAGCCATAAACACAACACAGGGGACTCGGGGGATAGTGGGATCCCTCCTCTGAGCCCCGGGGGCCACTCAGCAGGTTTCTGAAACAGCAGTTATTGGACTTTCAGCCCCCCAAAAACCACAGAAACCAGCAGGCCTTTAAACTGGGGC